>JAWPHD010008579.1:45000-113599 GCA_037043455.1 Cyrtodaria siliqua | reverse complement strand
GTGGCATTTCTTAACAACTTAGTGAACACTCCTTGTACATTTCGTAGTAGTGGCATTGTATAAAAAGTTAGTGAGCACGCCTTGAACAATTCGTAGTAATGGCATTGTTTAACAACTTGGTGAACACTCCTTTAACAATTCGTAGTTGTGGCATTGTTTATAAGCTTAATGACCACTCCGTGTACAATTCGTAGTAGCGGTATTGTTTAACAAATGTGTGAACATTCCTTGTACAATTCGCAGTAGTGGTATTGTTTAACAACGTAGTGAACACTACTTGTACAATTCGCACAAGTGGCATTGTTTATAATCTTAGTGAGCACTCCTTGTACAATTCGTAGTAGTGGCATTGTTTAACAACGTACTGAACACTCCTTGAACAATTCGTAGTAGTGGCATTGTGTATAAGCTTAGTGAGCACTCCATGTATAATTCGTAGTAGTGGCATTGTTTAACAACTTAGTGAACACTCCTTGTATAATTCGCAGTAGAGGCATTGTTTAACAACGTAGTGAACACTACTTGGCATTGTTTATAAGCTTAGTGAGCACTCCTTGTACAATTCGTAGTAGTGGCATTGTTTAACCACGTAGTGAAGACTCCGAGTAAAATTCGTAGTAGTGGCATTGTTTAACAATTTAGTGAACACTCCTTGTACAATTCGTAGTAGTGGCATTGTTTAACAACGTAGTGAACAATCCTTGAACAATTCGTAGTTGTGGCATTGTTTAACAACTTAGTGAACACTCCTTGTACAATTAGCAGTAGTGGCATTGTTTAACAACTTAGGAAACACTTATTGTACAATTCGTAGTAGCGGCATTGTTTAACAACTTAGTGAATACTCCTTGCACAATTCGTAGTAGTGGCATTGTTTAACAACGTAGTGAACACGCCTTGTACAATTCGTAGTAGTGGCATTGTTTAACAACGTAGTGAACACGCCTTGTACAATTCGTAGTAGTGGCATTGTTTAACAACTTAGAGAACAATCATTGTTTGTGAGCTTAATGAGCACTCCTTATACAATTCGCAGTAGTGGCATTTTTAACAACTCAGTGAACACTCCTTGTACAATTCGTAATAGTGGCGTTGTTTAACAACTTAGTGAACACTCCTTGTACAATTCGTAGTAGTGGCATCGTTTAACAACGTAGTGAACATTTCTTGAACAATTCGTAGTAGTGGCATTGTTTATAAGCTTAGTGAGCACTCCTTGAACAATTCATAGTAGTGGCATTGTTTGTAAGCTTAATGACCACTCCGTGTACAATTCGCAGTAGCGGCATTGTTTAACCACTTAGGGAACACTCCTTGTACAATTCGCAGTAGTAGCATTTTTAACAACTCAGTGAACACTCATTGTACAATTCGTAGTAGTGGCATTGTTTGTAAGCTTAGTGAGCACTCCTTGTACAATTCGCAGAAGTGGCATTGTTTAACAACTGAGTTAACTCTCCTTGTACAATTCGCAGTAGTGGCAAGGTTTAACAACTTAGGAAACACTTCTTGTACAATTCGTAGTAGTGGCATTGCGTAACAACGTAGTGAACACTCCTTGTACAATTCGTAGTAGTGGCATTGTTTTACAACGTGGTGAACACTCTTTGTACAATTCGTAGTAGTGGCAATGTTTGTAAGCTTAATGACCACTCCGTGTACAATTCGCAGTAGCGGCATTGTTTAACAACTTAGGGAAAACTCCTTGTACAATTCGCAGTAGTAGCATTTTTAACAACTCAGTGAACACTCATTGTACAATTCGTAGTAGTGGCAATGTTTGTAAGCTTAGTGAGCACTCCTTGTTCAATTCGCGGAAGTGGCATTGTTTAACAACTGAGTGAACTCTCCTTGTACAATTCGCAGTAGTGGCAAGGTTTAACAACTTAGGAAACACTCCTTGTACAATTCGTAGTAATGGCATCGTTTAACAACGTAGTGAACACTCCTTGAACAATTCGCAGTAGTGGCATTGTTTATAAGCTTAGTGAGCACTCCTTGAAAAATTCATAGTAGTGGCATTGTTTGTAAGCTTAACAAGCACTCCGTGTACAATTCGCAGTAGCGGCATTGTTTAACAACTTAGGGAACACTCCTTGTACAATTCGCAGTAGTAGCATTTTTAACAACTAGGTGAACACTCATTGTACAATTCGTAGTAGTGGCAATGTTTGTAAGCTTAGTGAGCACTCCTTGTACAATTCACAGAAGTGGCATTGTTTAACAACTGAGTGAACTCTCCTTGTACAATTCGCAGTAGTGGCAAGGTTTAACAACTTAGGAAACACTCCTTGTACAATTCGTAGTAGTGGCATTGTTTAACAACGTAGTGAACACTCCTTGAACAATTCGCAGTAGTGGCATTGTTTATAAGCTTAGTGAGCACTCCTTGAAAAATTCATAGTAGTGGCATTGTTTGTAAGCTTAATGAGCACTCCGTGTACAATTCGCAGTAATGGCATTGTTTAACAACTTAGGGAACACTCCTTGTACAATTCGTAATAGTGGCATTGGTTAACAACTTCGTGAACATTCCTTGTACAATTCGCAGAAGTGGCATTGTTTAACAACGTAGTGAACACTCCATGAAAAATTCGTAGTAGTGGCATTGTTTATAAGCTAAGTGAGCACTCCTTGAACAATTTATAGTAGTGGCATTGTTTGTAAGCTTAATGACCATTCCGTGTACAATTCGCAGTAGCGGCATTGTTTAACAACTTAGGGAACACTCCTTGTACACTTCGCAGTAGTAGCATTTTTAACAACTCAGTGAACACTCATTGAACAATTCGTAGTAGTGGCAATGTTTGTAAGCTTAGTGAGCACTTCTTGTACAATTCGCAGAAGTGGCATTGTTTAACAACTGAGTTAACTCTCCTTGTACAATTCGCAGTAGTGGCAAGGTTTAACAACTTAGGAAACACTTCTTGTACAATTCGTAGTAGTGGCATTGCGTAACAACGTAGTGAACACTCCTTGTACAATTCGTAGTAGTGGCATTGTTTAACAACGTGGTGAACACTCTTTGTACAATTCGTAGTAGTGGCAATGTTTGTAAGCTTAATGACAACTCCTTGTACAATTCGCAGTAGCGGCATTGTTTAACAACTTAGGGAACACTCCTTGTACAATTCGCAGTAGTAGCATTTTTAACAACTCAGTGAACACTCATTGTACAATTCGTAGAAGTGGCAATGTTTGTAAGCTTAGTGAGTACTCCTTGTACAATTCGCAAAAGTGGCATTGTTTAACAACTGAGTGAACTCTCCTTGTACAATTCGCAGTAGTGGCAAGGTTTAACAACTTAGGAAACACTCCTTGTACAATTCGTAGTAATGGCATCGTTTAACAACGTAGTGAACACTCCTTGAACAATTCGCAGTAGTGGCATTGTTTATAAGCTTATTGAGCACTCCTTGAACAATTCATAGTAGTGGCATTGTTTGTAAGCTTAATGAGCACTCCGTGTACAATTCGCAGTAGCGGCATTGTTTAACAACTTAGGGAACACTCCTTGTACAATTTGCAGTAGTAGCATTTTTAACAACTCGGTGAACACTCATTGTACAATTCGTAGTAGTGGCAATGTTTGTAAGCTTAGTGAGCACTCCTTGTACAATTCGCAGAAGTGGCATTGTTTAACAACTGAGTGAACTCTCCTTGTAAAATTCGCAGTAGTGGCAAGGTTTAACAACTTAGGAAACACTCCTTGTACAATTCATAGTAGTGGCATCGTTTAACAACGTAGTGAACACTCCTTGAACAATTCGCAGTAGTGGCATTGTTTATAAGCTTAGTGAGCACTCCTTGAAAAATTCATAGTAGTGGCATTGTTTGTAAGCTTAATGAGCACTCCGTGTACAATTCGCAGTAGTGGCATTGTTTAACAACGTAGGGAACACTCCTTGTACAATTCGTAATAGTGGCATTGGTTAACAACTTCGTGAACATTCCTTGTACTATTCGCAGAAGTGGCATTGTTTAACAACGTAGTGAACTCTCCATGAAAAATTCGTAGTAGTGGCATTGTTTATAAGCTTAGTGAGCACTCTTTGTACAATTCATAGAAGTGGCATTGTTTAACAACGTAGTGAACACTCCGAGTAAAATTCGTAGTAGTGACATTGTTTAACAACTTAGTGAACACTCATTGTACAATTCGTAGTAGTGGCATTGTTCAATAATGTAGTGAACATTCCGAGTAAAATTCGTAGTAGTGGCACTGTTTAACAACTTAGTGAACACTCATTGTAGAATTCGTAAGTTTAACAACGTAGTGAATAATTCTGTAGTGGCATTTTTAACAATTCAGTGAACACTCATTGTACAATTCGTAGTAGTGGCATTGTTTAAGAACGTAGGGAACACTCCTTGAACAATTCGTAGTAGTGGCAATGTTTGTAAGCTTAGTGAGCACTCCTTGTACAATTCGTAGTAGTGGCATTGTTTAATAACTTAGTGAGCACGCCTTGTACAATTAGCAGTAGTGTCATTGTTTAACAACTTATCGAACACTCCTTGTATAATTCGTATTAGTGGCATTGTTTAACAACGTAGTGAACACTCCTTGTACAATTCGTAGTAGTGGCAATGTTTAACATCTTAGAGAACTCTCCTTGTACAATTCGCAGCAATGGCATTGTTTAACAACTAAGGAAACACTTCATGTACAATTCGTAGTAGTGGCATTGTTTAACAACGTAGTGAACACTCATTGTACAATTCGTAGTAGTGGCATTGTTTAACAACTTAGTGAACACTCCTTGTACAATTCGGAGTAGTGGCATCGTTTAACAACGTAGTGAACACTCCTTGTATAATTCGTAGCAGTGGCATTGTTTATAAGCTTAGTGAGCACTCCTTGAACAATACGTAGTAGTGGCATTGTTTGTAAGCTTAGTGAGCACTCCGTGTACAATTCGCAGTAGTGGCATTGTTTAACAACTTAGGGAACACTCCTTATACAATTCGTAATAGTGGCATTGTTTAACAACTTGGTGAACATTCCTTGTACAATTCGCAGAAGTGGCAGTGTTTAACAACGTAGTGAACACTCCATGAACAATTCGTAGTAGTGGCATTGTTTATAAGTTTAGTGAGCACTCCTTGTAACATTCATGGTAGTGGCATTGTTTAACCACGTAGTGAGCACACCTTGAACAATTCGTAGTAGTGGCATTATTTATAATCTTAGTGAGCACTCCTTGTTGTACAATTCGTAGTAGTGGCATTGTTTAACCACTTAGTGGACACGCCTTGTACAATTCGTAGTAGTGGCATTGTTTAACCACGTAGTGAACACTCCTTTTACAATTCGTAGTAGCGGCATTGTTCAACCACGTAGTGAACACTCCGAGTAAACGTCGTAGTAGTGGCATTGTTTAACAATTTAGTGAACATTCTTTGTATAATTCGCAGTAGTGGCATTGTTTAACAACGTAGTGAACACTCCGAGTAAAATTCGTAGTAGTGGCATTGTTTAACAACGTACTGAACACTCCTTGAACAATTCGTAGTAATTAAACAATGCCACTACTGCGAATTATACAAAGAATGTTCACTAAATTGTTAAACAATGCCACTACTACGACGTTTACTCGGAGTGTTCACTACGTGGTTGAACAATGCCGCTACTACGAATTGTAAAAGGAGTGTTCACTACGTGGTTAAACAATGCCACTACTACGAATTGTACAAGGCGTGTCCACTAAGTGGTTAAACAATGCCACTACTACGAATTGTACAACAAGGAGTGCTCACTAAGATTATAAATAATGCCACTACTACGAATTGTTCAAGGTGTGCTCACTACGTGGTTAAACAATGCCACTACCATGAATGTTACAAGGAGTGCTCACTAAACTTATAAACAATGCCACTACTACGAATTGTTCATGGAGTGTTCACTACGTTGTTAAACACTGCCACTTCTGCGAATTGTACAAGGAATGTTCACCAAGTTGTTAAACAATGCCACTATTACGAATTGTATAAGGAGTGTTCCCTAAGTTGTTAAACAATGCCACTACTGCGAATTGTACACGGAGTGCTCACTAAGCTTACAAACAATGCCACTACTACGTATTGTTCAAGGAGTGCTCACTAAGCTTATAAACAATGCCACTGCTACGAATTATACAAGGAGTGTTCACTACGTTGTTAAACGATGCCACTACTCCGAATTGTACAAGGAGTGTTCACTAAGTTGTTAAACAATGCCACTACTACGAATTGTACAATGAGTGTTCACTACGTTGTTAAACAATGCCACTACTACGAATTGTACATGAAGTGTTTCCTTAGTTGTTAAACAATGCCATTGCTGCGAATTGTACAAGGAGAGTTCTCTAAGATGTTAAACATTGCCACTACTACGAATTGTACAAGGAGTGTTCACTACGTTGTTAAACAATGCCACTAATACGAATTATACAAGGAGTGTTCGATAAGTTGTTAAACAATGACACTACTGCTAATTGTACAAGGCGTGCTCACTAAGTTATTAAACAATGCCACTACTACGAATTGTACAAGGAGTGCTCACTAAGCTTACAAACATTGCCACTACTACGAATTGTTCAAGGAGTGTTCCCTACGTTCTTAAACAATGCCACTACTACGAATTGTACAATGAGTGTTCACTGAATTGTTAAAAATGC
The DNA here is from genome assembly GCA_037043455.1 of Cyrtodaria siliqua. NCBI lineage: Eukaryota > Metazoa > Mollusca > Bivalvia > Adapedonta > Hiatellidae > Cyrtodaria > Cyrtodaria siliqua. Next base: position 106,940 of record JAWPHD010008579.1, on the reverse strand, counting down.
CACTACAGAATTATTCACTACGTTGTTAAACTTACGAATTCTACAATGAGTGTTCACTAAGTTGTTAAACAGTGCCACTACTACGAATTTTACTCGGAATGTTCACTACATTATTGAACAATGCCACTACTACGAATTGTACAATGAGTGTTCACTAAGTTGTTAAACAATGTCACTACTACGAATTTTACTCGGAGTGTTCACTACGTTGTTAAACAATGCCACTTCTATGAATTGTACAAAGAGTGCTCACTAAGCTTATAAACAATGCCACTACTACGAATTTTTCATGGAGAGTTCACTACGTTGTTAAACAATGCCACTTCTGCGAATAGTACAAGGAATGTTCACGAAGTTGTTAACCAATGCCACTATTACGAATTGTACAAGGAGTGTTCCCTACGTTGTTAAACAATGCCACTACTGCGAATTGTACACGGAGTGCTCATTAAGCTTACAAACAATGCCACTACTATGAATTTTTCAAGGAGTGCTCACTAAGCTTATAAACAATGCCACTACTGCGAATTGTTCAAGGAGTGTTCACTACGTTGTTAAACGATGCCACTACTATGAATTGTACAAGGAGTGTTTCCTAAGTTGTTAAACCTTGCCACTACTGCGAATTTTACAAGGAGAGTTCACTCAGTTGTTAAACAATGCCACTTCTGCGAATTGTACAAGGAGTGCTCACTAAGCTTACAAACATTGCCACTACTACGAATTGTACAATGAGTGTTCACCGAGTTGTTAAAAATGCTACTACTGCAAATTGTACAAGGAGTGTTCCCTAAGTTGTTAAACAATGCCGCTACTGCGAATTGTACACGGAGTGCTCATTAAGCTTACAAACAATGCCACTACTATGAATTGTTCAAGGAGTGCTCAATAAGCTTATAAACAATGCCACTACTGCGAATTGTTCAAGGAGTGTTCACTACGTTGTTAAACGATGCCATTACTACGAATTGTACAAGGAGTGTTTCCTAAGTTGTTAAACCTTGCCACTACTGCGAATTGTACAAGGAGAGTTCACTCAGTTGTTAAACAATGCCACTTTTGCGAATTGTACAAGGAGTACTCACTAAGCTTACAAACATTGCCACTTCTACGAATTGTACAATGAGTGTTCACTGAGTTGTTAAAAATGCTACTACTGCGAATTGTACAAGGAGTGTTCCCTAAGTTGTTAAACAATGCCGCTACTGCGAATTGTACAAGGAGTTGTCATTAAGCTTACAAACATTGCCACTACTACGAATTGTACAAAGAGTGTTCACCACGTTGTTAAACAATGCCACTACTACGAATTGTACAAGGAGTGTTCACTACGTTGTTACGCAATGCCACTACTACGAATTGTACAAGAAGTGTTTCCTAAGTTGTTAAACCTTGCCACTACTGCGAATTGTACAAGGAGAGTTAACTCAGTTGTTAAACAATGCCACTTCTGCGAATTGTACAAGAAGTGCTCACTAAGCTTACAAACATTGCCACTACTACGAATTGTTCAATGAGTGTTCACTGAGTTGTTAAAAATGCTACTACTGCGAAGTGTACAAGGAGTGTTCCCTAAGTTGTTAAACAATGCCGCTACTGCGAATTGTACACGGAATGGTCATTAAGCTTACAAACAATGCCACTACTATAAATTGTTCAAGGAGTGCTCACTTAGCTTATAAACAATGCCACTACTACGAATTTTTCATGGAGTGTTCACTACGTTGTTAAACAATGCCACTTCTGCGAATTGTACAAGGAATGTTCACGAAGTTGTTAACCAATGCCACTATTACGAATTGTACAAGGAGTGTTCCCTAAGTTGTTAAACAATGCCATTACTGCGAATTGTACACGGAGTGCTCATTAAGCTTACAAACAATGCCACTACTATGAATTTTTCAAGGAGTGCTCACTAAGCTTATAAACAATGCCACTACTGCGAATTGTTCAAGGAGTGTTCACTACGTTGTTAAACAATGCCACTACTACGAATTGTACAAGGAGTGTTTCCTAAGTTGTTAAACCTTGCCACTACTGCGAATTGTACAAGGAGAGTTCACTCAGTTGTTAAACAATGCCACTTCTGTGAATTGTACAAGGAGTGCTCACTAAGCTTACAAACATTGCCACTACTACGAATTGTACAATGAGTGTTCACCTAGTTGTTAAAAATGCTACTACTGCGAATTGTACAAGGAGTGTTCCCTAAGTTGTTAAACAATGCCGCTACTGCGAATTGTACACGGAGTGCTTGTTAAGCTTACAAACAATGCCACTACTATGAATTTTTCAAGGAGTGCTCACTAAGCTTATAAACAATGCCACTACTGCGAATTGTTCAAGGAGTGTTCACTACGTTGTTAAACGATGCCATTACTACGAATTGTACAAGGAGTGTTTCCTAAGTTGTTAAACCTTGCCACTACTGCGAATTGTACAAGGAGAGTTCACTCAGTTGTTAAACAATGCCACTTCTGCGAATTGAACAAGGAGTGCTCACTAAGCTTACAAACATTGCCACTACTACGAATTGTACAATGAGTGTTCACTGAGTTGTTAAAAATGCTACTACTGCGAATTGTACAAGGAGTTTTCCCTAAGTTGTTAAACAATGCCGCTACTGCGAATTGTACACGGAGTGGTCATTAAGCTTACAAACATTGCCACTACTACGAATTGTACAAAGAGTGTTCACCACGTTGTAAAACAATGCCACTACTACGAATTGTACAAGGAGTGTTCACTACGTTGTTACGCAATGCCACTACTACGAATTGTACAAGAAGTGTTTCCTAAGTTGTTAAACCTTGCCACTACTGCGAATTGTACAAGGAGAGTTAACTCAGTTGTTAAACAATGCCACTTCTGCGAATTGTACAAGGAGTGCTCACTAAGCTTACAAACAATGCCACTACTACGAATTGTACAATGAGTGTTCACTGAGTTGTTAAAAATGCTACTACTGCGAATTGTACAAGGAGTGTTCCCTAAGTGGTTAAACAATGCCGCTACTGCGAATTGTACACGGAGTGGTCATTAAGCTTACAAACAATGCCACTACTATGAATTGTTCAAGGAGTGCTCACTAAGCTTATAAACAATGCCACTACTACGAATTGTTCAAGAAATGTTCACTACGTTGTTAAACGATGCCACTACTACGAATTGTACAAGGAGTGTTCACTAAGTTGTTAAACAACGCCACTATTACGAATTGTACAAGGAGTGTTCACTGAGTTGTTAAAAATGCCACTACTGCGAATTGTACAAGGAGTGCTCATTAAGCTCACAAACAATGATTGTTCTCTAAGTTGTTAAACAATGCCACTACTACGAATTGTACAAGGCGTGTTCACTACGTTGTTAAACAATGCCACTACTACGAATTGTACAAGGCGTGTTCACTACGTTGTTAAACAATGCCACTACTACGAATTGTGCAAGGAGTATTCACTAAGTTGTTAAACAATGCCGCTACTACGAATTGTACAATAAGTGTTTCCTAAGTTGTTAAACAATGCCACTACTGCTAATTGTACAAGGAGTGTTCACTAAGTTGTTAAACAATGCCACAACTACGAATTGTTCAAGGATTGTTCACTACGTTGTTAAACAATGCCACTACTACGAATTGTACAAGGAGTGTTCACTAAATTGTTAAACAATGCCACTACTACGAATTTTACTCGGAGTCTTCACTACGTGGTTAAACAATGCCACTACTACGAATTGTACAAGGAGTGCTCACTAAGCTTATAAACAATGCCAAGTAGTGTTCACTACGTTGTTAAACAATGCCTCTACTGCGAATTATACAAGGAGTGTTCACTAAGTTGTTAAACAATGCCACTACTACGAATTATACATGGAGTGCTCACTAAGCTTATACACAATGCCACTACTACGAATTGTTCAAGGAGTGTTCAGTACGTTGTTAAACACTGCCACTACTACGAATTGTACAAGGAGTGCTCACTAAGATTATAAACAATGCCACTTGTGCGAATTGTACAAGTAGTGTTCACTACGTTGTTAAACAATACCACTACTGCGAATTGTACAAGGAATGTTCACACATTTGTTAAACAATACCGCTACTACGAATTGTACACGGAGTGGTCATTAAGCTTATAAACAATGCCACAACTACGAATTGTTAAAGGAGTGTTCACCAAGTTGTTAAACAATGCCATTACTACGAATTGTTCAAGGCGTGCTCACTAACTTTTTATACAATGCCACTACTACGAAATGTACAAGGAGTGTTCACTAAGTTGTTAAGAAATGCCACTATTACGAATTGTACAAAGAGTGTTCACTAAGTTGTTAAACAATGCCACTACTACGAATTGTACAAGGAGTGTTCACTACGTTGTTTAACAATGCCAGTACTACGAATTGTACAATGGTTGTTCATTAAGTTGTTAAACAATGCCACTTCTGCGAATTGTACAAGGTGTGTTCACTACGTGGTTAAACAATTCCACTACTGCGAATTGTACAAGAAGTACTCACTAAGCTTATAAACAATGCCACAACTACGAATTGTTAAAGAAGTGTTCACCAAGTTGTTAAACAATGCCATTACTATGAATAGTTCAAGTAGTGTTCACTAAGTTGTTAAACAATGCCACTACTACGAATTGTACAAGGAGTGTTCACTAAGTTGTTAAACAATTCCACTACTACAAAATGTACAAGGAGTGCTCACTAAGCTTATAAACAATGCCACTACTACGAATTGTTCAAGGAGTGTTCACTACGTCGTTAAACAATGCCACTACTGCGAATTGTAGGAGTGTTCACTAAGTTGTTAAACAATACCGCTACCACGAATTGTACAAGGAGTGCCCACTAAGCTTATAAACAATGCCACTACTACGAATTGTTTAAGGAGGGTTCACTACGTTATTAAACAATGCCACTACTACGAATTGTTCAAGGAGTGTTCACTAAGTTTGTTAAACAATGCCACTACAGCGAATTGTTCAAGGAGTGTTCACTAAGCTTATACACAATGCCACTACTATGAATTGTACAAGGAGTGTTCCCTAAGTTGTTAAGCAATGCCGCTACTACGAATTGTACAAGGAGTGTTCACTGAGTTGTCAAAATAACTAGTATTCGTAGTAGTAACATTGTTTTAAAATCTAAGTAACCACTTAGTATTTGTAGTAGTAGCATTGTTTCACAATCTAAGTAACCGCTTAGTATTCGTAATAGTAGGACTGTTTTACAATCTAAATAACCACTTAGTATTTGTAGTAATAGTATTGTTTCACAATCTAAATAACCACTTCGTATTCGTAGAAGTCACATTGTTTCACAATCTAAATAACTGCTTAGTATTCGTTATAGTAGCATTGTTTAACAGTCTTAATAACCACTTAATATATGTAGTAGTAGCATTGTATGACAATCTAAGTAACCACTTAGTATTCGTAGTAGTAGCATTGTTTCACAATCTACGTAACCACATATTATTCGTAGTAGTAGCAGCATTGCTTCACAATCTAAATAACCAGTTAGTATTTGTTATAGTAGCATTGTTTCGCAGTCTACGTAACCACTTAGTATTCGTAGTAGTAATATTGTTTCACAATCTAAATAACTGATTATTGTTCCTTATAGTAGCATTGTTTGACAGTGTAATTAACCACTTAGTATTTGTAGTAGTAGCATTGTTTGACAATCTAAATAACCACTTAGTATTCGTAGTGGTAGCATTGTTTCACAATCTAAATAACCACTTGGTTTTTGTAGTAGTAGCATTTATTCACAATGTAACTATCCACTTAGTATTCGTAGTAGTAGCATTGTTTTACAGTCTAAGTAACCACTTAGTATTCGTAGTAGTAGCATTGTTTCACAATGTGAATAACCACTTAGTTTTTGTAGTTGTAGCGTTGTTTTACAGTCAAAGTAACCACTTAATATTTGTAGTAGTAGCATTGTTTCACAATCTAAGTAACCACTTAGTATTCGTAGTAATAACGTTGTTTCACAATCTAAGTAACCACTTAGTATTCGTAGTAGTAGCATTGTTTCACAATCTAAGTAACTGCTTAGTATTCGTAGTAGTAGCATTGTTTCACAATCTAAGTAACCACTTAGTATTCGTATTAGTAGCATTGCTTCACAATCTAAGTAACCACAACTAGGCTTAGTACTGTTCATTCCTGCCAAGTTTCGTTGAAATCCAGCCAGAGATTCAGGAGAACGTGTCTGTTCAAAGTTAGTGCATTAAAACCTTTAAGGGATCATAACTCGGCCAAATTCCATTCAACCAGAACACGGCAATGATAGGTGCAACTAGGCTTGGTACTGATCATCCCTGCCAAGATTCGCTGAAATCCGGCAAGGAGTTCAGAAGAGACTAATCTGGACAATGTTTGTGTATTAAAACTTTAAAGGGCCATAACTCTGCCAACAATCATTCAAACGGAATATGGCGATGATATGCACAACTAGACTTGATATTTATCATCCTTGTTAAATTTCGTTGAAATCCAGCCAAGGGTTCAGGAGAACTAGTCCGGAAAATGTGTGTATCAAAAACCTTTAAAGGGCCATAACTCCGCAAAAAAATCTGTAAACAGGAACGCGACGACACTATGCACAACTAGGCTTTGTGCTGATCATCCCTGCAAAGTTTCAATGAATTCTGGCGAGGGGTTCAGGAGAACAAGTCCAGATAATGTTTGTGTATTAAAACAGTTAAAGGGCCATAAGTCCGCCAAACATCTGTAAACCGGAATGCGACGATGATGTGCACAACTAGGCTTGGTGCTGATAATCCCTGCAAAGTTTCGTTGAAATTTGGTGAGGGGTTCAGGAGAACTAGTCTAGACAAAGTTAGTATTAAAACCTTTAAAGCCAAGATCATTCAACCAGAACAGGACGATGATTTTCACAATTATACCTGGAACCGATCATCCTTAAAAAGTTTCTTTTGAATCCGGCCAGGGGTTCAGGAGAACTAGTCAGGACACATTTTGGGTATTAAAACCTTTAAAGGGCCATTAACTCCGCCAAAATCATTCAATCGGAACACGGTGACGAGCTTGGTACTGATCACCAATGCAAAGGTTCAGTGAAATCCGGCCAAATGAGGCTCTTTCGTCTTAATGTGAGGCCAACATTTAACATATTTTAGAAAATCAAGGGCCGTAACTCGAGTGTAAATGGTCCAATCTTGCTCGTTTTCATATTTGTCTGAGCTTTCATTGATATTAACAATCTGGTAAAGTTTGGTAACGATCTAATGATAAATGAAACCCTATCATCTTAACGAGACAAAATATAGCATGTTAAACTAAATCAAGGGTCATAACTCCGCTGTTACTGGTCCGATCTGGCTGGTTTACGAACTTGTCTGAGCGTTTATTGATAGTTACAATCTGGTAAAGTTTGGTAAAGATCGGATGAAAAATAAAGGCCCCATCATCTTAACGAGGCAAAATATAGCATTTTTAACTAAATCAGGGGCCTTAATTCCGCTGTTACTTGTCCGATCTGGCTGGTTTACGAACTTGTCTGAGCTTTCATTGATATTAACAATCTGGTAAAGTTTGGTAATGATTGGATGAAAAATAAAGGCTCTGTCGTCTTAACGAGACAAAATATAGCATTTTAACTAAATCAAGGGCCATAACTCTGCTGTTACGGTTCAGTCTTGCTGGTTTTCGAACTTGTCAGAGCTTTCATTGATATTAACAATCTGGTAAAGTTTGGTAAAGATCGGATGAAAAATGAAGGCCCTATCGTCTTAATGAGGTAAAAGTTAACAGATGACGGACGGACGGACGACGGACAACACCTACCTTGGTCAGTAGAGCTTAAAACCAACGGGGCTAACAGATGTATTTTTTTGTTTTAAATTACAGGTCTTGGTTATACTGAAGATATTAAACCAACAACAAAGTCTGCTGTCCAGCTTGGAAGCTCAGATGTTGGAAAAGGCTGTACAGTAACCCTATGGAAAAATCATCTTAGGTGTGAGACCTGAACGTCCTTCCTAAGATCATTAAAGGGGATTTGACCATTTGTTAATACATCGGAAGATTTCCCCAATATTGTCTCATGAGGTCTTTTAGCCCTTCTGGGTTGGCTTTCTTGTATAGGAACATTGTATGTGGTGTCTTGCCTGATACGTTTTGTCTTGATGTCCTACTCGACAAAAACAATATCATGGTCCGACCTAGTCCTTTAATCTTATTAACAGGTGTAGGATTGTTTGTCAGGAAAATATCTAGGGGTTTGTCAGGAATACATCTATAGGTATTTGTCAGGAATATATCTAGGTGTTTGTCAGGAATATATCTAGGTGTTTGTCAGGAACAGATCTAGGGGTTTGTCAGGAACAGATCTAGGTGTTTGTCAGGAACAGATCTAGGGGTATGTCAGGAACAGATCTAGGGGTTTGTCAGGAACAGATCTAGGAGTTTGTCAGGAACAGATCTAGGGGTATGTCAGGAACAGATCTATGGGTATGTGAGGAACAAATCTAGGGGTTTGTCAGGAACAGATCTAGGGGTATGTCAGGAACATATCTGGGTGTTTGTCAGGAACAGATATAGGGGTTTGTCAGGAACAGATCTAGCGGTATGTCAGGAACAGATCTAGGGGTTTGTCAGGAACATATCTAGGGGTTTGTCAGGAACAGATCTAGGGGTTTGTCAGGAACAGATCTAGCGGTTTGTCTTTGCGTGTTGGAATGTCCACATCTTTACAAGCTATCACTATTGTTTTGCCTCAGTGGTCAAGAGGTTAATGACGTTGTGTTGTAAACCTTCTCGCCTTTCACCGCTGCAGGTTCGAATCACACTCGGATCGAAACTTGTGAGAAATTTCGTAGTGCTAGGACAAACAAGAGGCCCAAGAGGGCCTGTGGACGCTCTACTGGCTAACACGGCTCTTATAACATCAATGAAGTGAGTGACTGCCATTTACGTTTTTTTGAAAGTTTCGGGCAAAAAACAGCTTTTTAACTAAATCATGCAAGGGCCATAACTAAAGAATCTGGTAAAGTTTGGTAAAGATCAGATGTAGAATGAAGGCCCTACCGTATTAACGAGGCAAAATATAGCATGTTCAACTAAATCAAGAACTGGTCCGACTGGTCCAACATAGAGCTAAAAAAATCAATAAAAAAAAAATCAATAAAAAAAATCAATAAAAATTAAAAAAAATCAATAATTTTTAACAAGAAATCCATAGTAACTAAAAACAATGGAGTTTGCCTCAATTTGTTTAAAAACAAAATGCCATTCTATTAAAAACAAGAGGCCCAAGAAGGCCTGTGGATGCTCTACTGGCTAAAACGGCTCTTATATCAAGGGTTGTCGACAAAAATTACCATCATTATTTTTTTTAAACATTGCAAAAACAACTGGGATAGGATGGCCTTAGATCGCTCACCTGGTAATCATGGGCAATAAGTCTGCTGTGTCAAGTCTGGCATGGGTATTTTTTAATTTGTCCCACTTCTTCTATGAATGAAATTTCATAAAAATGGGTGGGGGGTTATATTAACATTCTAAACAAATATGGTAAAGATCAGATAAAACATGAAATAACTACAGATTTAACAAAGGAAAATACAATATACAGTAGGGGAGCAGCCTTGATAGCATTTTTCAACAAATCAAGGGCCATAACCTGTCGTTACTAACAATATCTAGCTGGTTTTCGAACTTGTCCAAGATTTTATTGATATTCCATGCTTTGTACAACTAGACATCATACTGAGGCTTCCTGCCAAATTTTGTAGAAATCCAACAAGCCGTTTAGGAGGATAACCCAGGTCAGCCTAACTCGCAGGCTGATCACGGTTTATAATGTATGGCTGCTGATCAGTCATTTTCCCCAAAACACCCCTTTGTCACAAATGAAATGGTCTTAATTCAAAGAAAGAACAGTTCATTATATATACTACTCAAAATTTGATAAGGGTCACTATGTATTCTGTATGTCATTGTAACTTGATGTGGTGGAAATTGTTATTAAGCAATTATAGTTAAATTTCGCTGTTGTTTGTACCTAGTGAGCAGCAAAAATAATGAAAGTTACGAATCATTGAAGTGTATCGAATGCGAGAATGAGGTAGGTGTCAAAATTAGACATTTCATTGATATATGCAGCGATAAGGAAATTTAAATGAGATCATTTTAGGGACTATTTTTAGGTTTAGTAACGTGTATGATGCCCACGTGCATTGATAACCACTTGACATCGCCTCCTCATGCTGCCAATAAGCCCTCGGATTTTGTGCTGTGGGATTCGAGCCCATTCCTCCAGTAGTGCCTGTCTGAGTTGCCTGGTCATTGTAGGCTGGTCAGGTCGGGCTGATATGGCTACCTGAAGCATGTCCCAGACGTGCTCATACCATAACTGAACCCCCGCCGTAACGGTCATGTTCAGCAATACAGACAGGTGCAAATCGCTCATTTCTCATTCTCCAGACTCTCGCCCATCTGTCTGTGAAATCAACACAAAATCTGGACTCATCAGAAAAGAGGACCGGTGTCCAGTCCTGAAGGGTCCATCTGACATGGTCACGGGTCCACTGCAGACGCTCTCTAACGTGATGTTGTTGCAGAGGGATGCGTATGGCTGGCCTTCGAGCCCCCATACCAGCAGCATGGAGACGATTCCTGACAGTTTGCGTTAATATTTTAACACCAGTGGCATTCTGGAAGTCGTTTCTAAGGGTCGATCGATACGGAAACGGTTCCTTCGAGCCTGGACGACAATAAACCGGTCCTGGGGTTGGGTTGTAGACCTTGTCCGACCACCCCCGTGTCGATGCATGACTTTTCCATGTGTCTGGTAGCGTTCTAACATCCTTCCAACGACGCTCTGCGACACGCCAAGATTACGAGCAACCTCTCTTTGAGAGAGCCCTGCCTCAAGCATACCAATGCCTCTATTCATTTCTACATTATCAAGACGTATTCAAACTTGTACATTCGCCACAGTTACTGACAGTTTTCAACACAACAGTGTATAAAAACAAACCAAACTTTAAATTTGTTGACATGTTCACGAGGGTACATGTACTCCAACCACCTGCTTTTCGTGGGTATACCATTTCCCGTGCTCCCCATGCAAAGTCACCGTGACATTTGGATAAACAAACGACAGGGGAAGGCGCGGAGAGAAGCTGGGGGTGGGTGGGAGGGAGCAACATATGTGTAAGAATTGACTAAAACAAAGAAATATGTAAAAAAATAATATTGATTTTCAAGTGGGGTGGGGGCGGGAGGAAGCGGGGGTGAGAGGCGGGAGTGGGTTGTGGTGTGGGGTGGGAGGGGAGACGGGGCAACATATATGTGTAAGAATTGACTAAAACAACAAAGATATATGTTAAAAAAATAATTAGATTTTCAAGTGGGGTGGGGGCGGGAGGGAGCCGGGGTGAAAGGCGGGAGTGGGTTGTGGGGGGTGGGTGGACGGGGCAACATATATGTGTAAGAATTGACTAAAACAACAAAGAAATATGTAAAAAAAAAAAATAGATTTTCAAGTGGGGTGGGGGCGGGGGGGGGAGGTGGGAGTGGGTTGTGGGGGGGGAGGTGGGGGGGAGTGAGAGGCAGGAGTGGGTTGTGGGGTGGGGACGGGGGGTGAGAGGGGGAGAGGTGGGGAGGGGGGGGAACATATATGTGTAAGAATTGACTAAAACAACACAGAAATATGTAAAAAAAAAAAATGTGGGGGGGGGGGGGGGGGGAGCCCATGCCCCAGTATGGGTGAAGTAATAAGATGCATAATGCTATAACAAATCCCAAACCAAAATTATAGATATATACATGCTTACATGCAAACCTAGATCTGCCTTTTATTGCACATTTTATGGGTCATCACAATTTGGGTTCCATTGGAGCCCAAAATTTGCAGAAGACAAAATTACTTATCCAACCCTTTACAACATACTATAAGGAAACCAATTCCAAAATTTAGTTAAGCTAGGACAAGAAATGTAAGAGATATAGACCTGTAAACACAGCTTACACGCAAAATTTGATGTGAAACAGACATATTTTAAGGGCTATCAGAATTTGGGTTCCATGAGAGCGCAGGGGTTACAGGAACCAAAATTACTTAAGCAGCCCTTACGATAATGCTATAAGGAAGCTAATGGCCAAATTTGGTTGTGCTAGGGTAAGAATTGTAAGAGATATAGACTTGTAAACACAGCTTACACGCAAAATTTGATGTGAAATGGGACACATTTTATGGGCTATCATAATTTGGGTTCCATGGGAGCCCATGGGTTACAGGAACCAAAATTTCTTATGCAGCCCTTAAGATAATGCTATAAGGAAGCCCATGAACAAATTTGGTTGTGCTAGGATAAGAAATGTAAGAGATATAGACTTGTAAACACAGCTTACACGCAAACCTTGATGTGGGACGCCGACGCCAACGTCAACGCCGACTCCGACCCCGGGGTGATTACATAAGCTCTCTTATTCTTCGAATAGTCGAGCTAAAAATGAAGTTGTTTTCAAACCATTGTCACATGGGTTGTATTTTGGGAACAAAATAAAAATAAAACCACCATTTACATTTAAGTGTCAAACACCCAATTTTATTTTTTCCCTTTTTAAAAGTCTATTTACATTATTTCAATGGCATGGTGCTTTTGAGCCTAATGCTTCCACATCAGTTAATATTGTCTACACATCAGTGAATGTTGTCTTAATGTTTATGCATCAGTGAATGTTGTCTAATTTTTACGCATCAGTGAATATTGTCTAATGTTTACACATCAGTAATTATAGTTTAAAGTTTACACATCAGTTAATATTGTCTACACATCAGTGAATGTTGTCTACATATTTACACATCTGTAAATGTTGTCGAATGTTTACACATCAGTAAATATTGTCTACACATCAGTGAATGTTGTCTAATGTTTACACATCAGTGAATGTTGTCTAACGTTTACACATCAGTAAATATTGTTTAACGTTTACACATACAAATATCAGTGAACATTGCATTATTTATCAACAACAACAAAACACAACTGCACCAAACCTTCAAAATCTTGAACATAAAAAACAATAGTATCTTTAATATATAAACTGAAATGATAACTGAAACAATTACTTTTGAACATCTACAGTGCATAAACACTCTCCATGGTGGATGCAATGACAGTACATCTACAGTGCATAAACACTCTCCATGGTGGATGCAATGACAGTTTACAAGTATTCAACAACAACATTGTAGATCTATGCTCAATATATTAAACAAAATGTGCTCAATAAAAAACGAATCAAATGTGATCACCAGTGATAGTATAAAGCAAAAAAGAAAGGCAAATCAAATATCTTCAAGTTTATAGGTATAAAACCGACAATTACTTTCCCCCACTGGCATCAATATTAAAATGTCACATATTAACTTCAAATCTTAAAGAAATCTAGGTTCCAATTGAAAAAACACACCAGAAAAGGTGGGGTCACATGCCAGGTAAGAAAAGTTTTGTTTGTTTACTAAACCGTTCAAGTGTACAGCTGTTTTCATTAATAGATGCTCACAAAGTGTAAACCTGTAGTTAACAGAAACAAAAGAAAGAAAAAAAAACATTTCCGCACACAGCATTACTGTTCAACAGAACTTTGTTTGAAGGTATCTATTGAGATTTTCAATAACAGGTATGTGTAAATTAACAATTGATTTTTTGAACATACAAAACTTAATATATACTGACCCTAAAGAAGTTTTGTTTCTTTTTTTCCCCAAGTATATAAATGTTGGATGGTGATTGCAATAAATGTTCAAATGTAACCATTTCACAAATGTGTACATACAAAACAGAAACCTTCAATTACGATTGTTTTGTTTAAATATACCTTGGAAAGATAAAATACATTAAAGGGACACATGGCAATCTTGAGTTTGATTCAAACAGTAAAATTTGCTCCTCAATTTACTTATCCTGCATCATTTTGACTTTAAAACTGCTTGCATATAATTAAAAAAACAATTGAGATTTCAATTTTTTTCACTATTTTACCAAATTTTTAAATATATTACTGGTGCAATATTATAAAAAGTTAGTAATATGCAAAAATAATTTGCTTTGAACTATTCTAATAATTAATATTAATGATTGAACAAATGCAAGTTAAGAGGAAAACTAACGGGACGCCTTGAGTTTATAAAAATCAAGATTGCCGTGTGTCCCTTTACAACTTTAAAAAGGTGAATGATATAAATGATTTTAATACCACACATTTCCCTCCATTTCTAACTTCTTAAAAATGTTATACTAACAGTTATTTTATCAAATCCGTTTCAAAGAATGGCTACAGCCACCAAAAATAAGATTTATTGCTGCTCAAATATGGTTTATCTGACCCAACCATGTGTGTAAATATACTACAGTAGTCTGCATTCGAGAAGATTATCTCCCTTTAATAACAATTTGAATTATCTCCCTTTAATATCAGCTCCAATTATCTCCCATTTCAACAGAGACTAACTGAGGAAGTATAAGAGCACATTCGAGGATTCAACGTTGCACTTAAATAAAGAAGAAGAAACCATCTTGCTGCGATGAATCCTTGAATTATCGTTGACGACCCCTCACTATAGTGTTCCTCACTATTGTCCAGCATTCATACATGTAATTAACTCCTCTCTATAGGCCAAACAACTCAATAAAGAATGGTTTAGGCCGAACATCTTGTACATTCAGCTAAGAGTACTGACTAGCAAGCGTAACAAAACAGGATTTTTTTATCCACAATTCTAACACACAGTTCCCTGTGGAACAATAGTCTTATAGGCAGATATAATCAAGTCTCGCTTCCACCACATTTTAAGGACTACCATTTATATGCACGTTCTCTCTCACTGTGGGCACAGTGTCGCTCTCATTGTGGGCACAGTGGGACATAAAATGCACATCGTAATTGTAACACAGTTTTTGATGGACTATTGAAATGTGCAAATACAGCAAGAAGACAAATCAATGACAGGCATACATATAATTATGTAAGTTGTTTTTTTACACATAAACTATAGATGTTCTCTATCCTAGGTTAAAGATGCCAGCTAGAACAGTTCATCAGCATCTATAGTAAAGGAAAAAAGAAAACCAACTCTGAAATTTCCGCTATATAATTTATATACTGCACACTTAATTCTACATATTAATATTCATAATATATTTTGCAAAAAAAGGTTGCACTTTGTTAGAGAAAGGACGAAACTGTGCTGTTGTAGGTAGACATTTAATCACAGTACACTTTTAATATAACACGTAATTCATAAATGTTGAAGTTCCCCTTTGTAATATGAGCCATTTCAGTACTGTATTTAATATAAAGAGATTGCAAAACGTTACATCCTTAGTTTGCCCACCTGCTTGAGCTAAACGCGTATTCTACCAATAATGAATCTTTCAAGGAAATAATAACATTTGGTGTGTTATGTGTTGTTTAATTCTGTTTACCGAAAGGAAAGCTCTATTGTAGCCATGTACAATTCGATTAACAGCAGCATATTATACATACATTATATAGCGAATATTTCCCCCGAGTTGCATTTCTTTTTTTCCTTTAGTATACTGAGGGAAAAAAGTTTAGCAAGTTTTTTAGATGAAATAATACCGTATACAAGATATACGGACATTTTGGGACTTCACGGGCTTGACCCCAACGTTCATTTATTCGTTACGTCATTAAGATGTTCGACTGTTATTGATGTTTAATAAATTATGTGTCTATTGCAGTAGGTTCTTGATTTTACAACCAAAAATTTATTATTTCTAGGGTGCAACCAAAACTTGCTAAACTTTTTTCCCTCAGTATATAGCTATACTAAATTAATACAATCACTTCTTTGCAACATTATTTACTTATATACATGTAATATAAAATTCTTATACTGGTTAAACAAATAAAAGCACAATCAATAGCATAGACTGAACTCAACAACAATAATTCAATGAATACACTGAGCATAGTTGGAAATATAAATAACATGATTTCATACATAATTCAACCGCCTTAAAGGGGAAAATCACAATTTGAAAGTTTAATGCATTCTTTTTTAGTACCATAAACATCTGAATATTACACAGGAGTTAAATTCTGCATTTGAGCTGAAAAATCCATCCATATTTACATGAAAATTATATAACAAGCAATTGAATTGAATTGAATTGGGTTTAAGGCGCACCAACAAATGAAAGGTTATATGGTGCCTAACAGGAATGAACATTCCAGGCTCATCCTCCATTTACATCAAGATAAAATATGGAAAATGGGCCTCAAACCTTCTAACCTGCAGAACTGCTGCAAATTCTATAGTAGACACTCCATTTACAATGGAGCCACGTTTCCACGTTTGCATACGTGGTGTCATGATAAAGACCTTGAATGAGCATGATAAAAAATGAACATGAAGTGGGGGTCCTACCCCTCTGTCTCTAGCGCGATTTGCAGTGGTTGTATTCTACCCCGGCAACATATAACAAGCAAATTAAGACAACTCTGACCCAACAACCAACTACATTCAGTTATTATACACATTTGCGATCATTTTTATAGTAGTACATTAAAAACAAGGGGTTAATGATCTTAAAGCTCTACTGATAAGTTTTGATAGCCAGATCAACATTCCTGTGAAGTTTCATGAAAATCTGTCAAGTAGTTTCAGAGGAGAAGTTGCTACAAGTTTTTACTATATAACTCTATGTAAACAAAGATGGCCATGGCCCCATTGTTTAATGTCAAATCAAAATAATTTTCAACAGGGACCAACATCATGTCATGCTGATAATTTTAGAAAAAGTCCCATATCAAATATCACTTACAGTTTTCAAGAAGCAGTCGCTACAAATTTGTTTCTTAAGAATCTATTTTTAGCCGTGGCGGCCATATTGAATTTCTGGCTGACCTGAAATTTTTGCTAGGATTAAATAGATATCAAGAACAACATTCCTGTGAAGTTTCATAGGAGTAGTCCTACAAGTTTTTACTATATAACACTATGTAAACAAAGATGGCCACTGGTGGCCATGTTTAATGTGAAATCAAAATAAGTTTTGACAAGAATCAACATTTCATGCTAATCATTTTAGAAGAAGTCCGATATCAATATCACTTATAGTTTTCAAGAAGTAGTTGCTACAAAATTGCTTTTTATAGATCTATTTTTAGCTTTGGCAGCCATCTTGGATTTCACATCAATATGAATTTTTGCTAGGATCAACTAGACTTCATGGGCAACATTTCTGTAAAGTTTCATGGGACAGACAGACAGACAGACAGACAGACAGACATCACTCCGCACCACGGCATAAAAATTAGATTCTGAAATTTTCTGGACTCAAAAGCTAGATGAATTTAATCCTTAAAGTTCTCCACCCAATATATACGGCACTCATCTCACTCTGTAGGTCATAGGTCATTCAAATATGTAGCCGAACATGTTCATGAAAGGCACAGTGAAGCAATGCTCGATGGCATTTATGATACACGCACAAGTGTACACACCGTCACTACACACACATATATTGCATAAAGATTTAGGCATAATTATAAGATCAGCACGATATAACATGCAGGGAGTCGACAGGAACTGTTCCGCGCCATGTCATTGCTGTCTGGATGATGTTATTTTTTTGCTCCAGAGAAAAATCTGGACAGCAGAAAGATTAATATACCTCAATCTTTCTTATACTACAGAATAAGAAGAAATTAACAACTGTTCAATATTGTATAATCTTGTATGTATATAACCTTTTCTGTATGTTACAGGTTTCTTCATTTGATAAAATGGCTTGTTAGCGTAATCAAGCAAAAACGATATCATTTGGGGTTTTACGGCACACCAAAACAAAAAGGTTATATGGTGCCAACAGGAATGAACATTCCAGGCCCACTTCTTTTACATCAAAACCAGAAAGGTGTTTCACGGAACACTTGTGTCGCCTGCCGTTTGCTTATTTCAACAAATACAATCTTAGTATAATGTCTGAAGACAGGGGATGCAATCCTTCATGAATTACGGAGCATTTTTTTTTTTTAGTGTTAAAGTTTATGAAAAGGGGCAGAAATCTGCTTTGGATTATTCATCTGGAAGAACTGTATAAAGTTTCATGACAACAGGTCAATATTTTGCCAAGTTATGAGCCAGGTTGGGTTGCAGGTTGAAGTTTTATGAAAAGGGGCATAACTCAATGGAATGAAACAAAATGGAAGTCGGAGTTATTGGACATGTGTTACATCATTTCCTTGGTTAAGCTGAAGATGTGTGAGAAGATTTATGAACATAGGTCAAATACTATTCAAGTTATGAGCTTGGTTAGGTTGTAGGTTAAGGTTTTATTAAAAGGGGCCTAACTCTGCTGAAATGAATTGCAGAGTTATTGGTCATGGGTAACAATATTTTGTGTGGTAAGATGAAGATGTGTGTGAAGTTTCAGGAACATATGTAAAATACTTTCAAGTTATGGCCAAGGTTAGGTTGCAGGTTAAAGTTTGACGGACGACAACGGGTAAAGCAGACAAAATGATTCCTAAGTGTCTGCCATGCTACGCAGACGACACAAACAAATATGCAGAATGGGCTTAGAACCTTCTCGCCCTCAGAACTTCAGAGTTGCTGCAAATGTTGTTGTAAACCCTCCATTTTCCCCTGAAGCCACAATCATTCTTTTCTGCCACCACTCAAGTAGCACCCAAAACGTTACAGAGATAATGAAGATCTTTAATGAACACGACAACAATTACACAACATGAATTCAGGGCAATTAGACCCCTTTTCCTGGATAAGCAGTGGCCCTATTCTTGCCTGGCAACCACATCGGGCAGTGTATTTTTTAAATGGTATGATGATCGGAACCCACTCGCATCATATCCTATTCGCCAACTTGTTTAATATATTAGATAATAAATTAGTATGTATATTAGAACCTCTATATAAAGTTGGAAATGAACGCCATACTCGGGGCAGCAATAACAAAGCTGTACTTTAACAAAGGACAATTGTCACAAGCAACAACCTGAATACATGTAGCAGATTCACCAATATGTGGTGTCAGACCAAGTGATTGTGTGGAATTTAAGAATACAACTGGATTAACTGAAAGTTGAAAAGTCTTATTTTAATCTTGTCTTAAGCAAAGTGTTCTTATTAACTGCATGCACAGTTAAAAAGTTTAGCAACAACGAATGACAAGACCTTAATTCATCTGTACCGGTATTCATAATTTTGATAAAGCATCATCAAACTAAACTGACCAATCAGTGACCAGAATTTTTGACACAGCTCTACATTCTGGTAGGTGATAAACTCGGTCTTTATCCTAGATGTTCAGCCAAGTTTACTGTTTAAATTAAGGTATTTACAGAGTGATTATTTTAAACCCTTGAATATGTCATACACATTTATGCAAATGAAAAAAATATATGTATCTTTCAAAATTGAATCTTGAAAATTATCATATTTTTAGCCTTCCAAAGATTTTTATTTTACTATAGAATTTAAGAATAATTGAATTAGGGTTTTAAGGCGCACCAACACATGAAAAGGTTATATGGCGCATAACAGGCATGAACATGCCAGGCTCATCTTCAATGTACATCGAGATAAAAAATGGAAAATGGGCCTAGAACCTTCTCGGCCTGAACTGCAGAGTTGCTGCAAATTCTATCGTAGAAACTCCATTTACGCTGGAGCCACGTTATTGTTTTTCTGCCACTGCTCTTTTGATGCGAGCGAGATAGCACCTGAAGCAATGCAGGGATCATGATGAAGACCTTTAATGAACATGAACAAAAAATGATAAAATGAACATGAACTTGGGGGGATTCTTCCCCTCTGCCTACCCCTCCAAAGGGATCTGCAGTGGCCCTGTTCTTTGCCCCGTGACCAAACGGGGGCCCCAGGGAACCACACGGGGCGGAATCTAAGAATAAAAACCGAGTAACACAAATTTTATCACCCAGCAAAAATAAGGTAAAATCTCAACATTTTGGCAATGGAAACTTATGAATAGATACTTTATAACTAAGGCTCTTTTGCAGAGAAAACCATCTGCTTATATATCGTCTTCATCAAACATTACTGCAAATTATAGTCAAATTAACAAAGTCATTCACGACTGTACATAGCATAGTGAATATATGTTGGTAATAAACAAACAAAGTTGTTTGACATATGACCCTCCGTATAAAAGCTTTTGTTACAACATGTACCCATCGTAATATACAAACTTTCATTATAACAAACTCCGACTTCCATTATTACACATGTAAGTTTTATTTCTCTATAGCATGCACGAAGAGGCAGGCTACATCAATAAACATGTAATCAAATATAATATATAGATTTATGTTCGCAATAACTATTTATCAAAAACATCATTTAAATAAAATAGTCATCTATACAGATGTATACCGTCTACAAACACAAGAACTATAAGGATTGCACCAATCATAATAAACATCTAAAAAGACAAACAGTTTACTAAAAGAACACATGAAGTACAGTTATTGACTGGACGAGGGACAGTTATTGACTGGACGAGAAACAGCTATTGACTGGACGAGGGACAGTTATTGACTGGACGAGGTAGTGTTATTGACTGGACAATGAAAAAACTCAATGATAGTATGTATTCAGATGTTTTATCGGCTATAATTTCCATCCCCTCCCGCTAGAAAGACATGCAATGTGAAGTCCTTTACCATGAAACCATCCCTCTTTCTTGATCAACGTTTAATATATGCAACATTTAAGGATCTCTAGCATACGGTAAGTTGTTAGGAAATGTTTATATGTATTTAAATTGCATCCGATATGTTCTATCTTTCAAACAATATAATAATATTATTCATTACTTTGAAATCACACGTATTACTTTGCCTCGTCAAGAAAACTATACCTAACTAGTGTAATAATAGAGTAATATCATGGCCCGCACCATAAAAAACACAGGATAAAGACAATTTCACTTTGAGTCAGGAGCTTACATGCATTTTCAAATGGATATATTCAGTAAAATCAATATTGCAAGCAACACACAACAGAACATTGCAGTACAAAAAAAAATTCAATATGAACCATATATACCGTAAGTTAAACTGGATAAGACATTTTTTGTTTCCATTCATCCCTTTAATATATGGTTTATATGATATTGCCCATAAAGATATTTAAAACCAAACTTACTTTTTCCAGTAATTGTTCGTAAAATAAATAAATATTTCAAGACAAAACATTAGCCCACTTTGCAGTCTGGTCCCTGCAGCAAGCATTAAAACAAATGAAATCACAAACAACTTATACCACAGGTATAAAATAAAACATCCAACGTAACGATGGATGTTAAAATTCAGATTCTCAGCATCCGAAACATGATATTTACACCAAAATGTCAATATACAAATGATGATGGTCATATGCGTGTCGAGGCATTTTCACAAAAAATAAAAAATAACATCTTTCTAAATTGAGCATGGCGTTTCCGAAAAAAATCAGGTCAATTTAAGGTCCAGAAAAGTGATATAATCAAGCCCCCGACTGACAAATGGCTTGAAGTATATATGGACCGGATGCTGTAATATGCTCTGAGTACAGCGAAGAGACCCATTTGCTGGCCACAATAGATCAGTCAACTTAAACATTAGCCTAACCAGAGCTAAACTAATTGTCAAAATGAATATCATTTTCAGCAAATTTTACCTGATTTTTCAAGAAAAGTTACACCATGTGTTTTTCATGTTATGAGTGACAAAGTCTACTGTAAGAGATAATATTCATTTTCCGCCATAAACTGGATCCATTTTCCACCAAAATGTTGAATTATTGTACGTTGGTATTGTTTACAGATAGGATGATGTGATATATGGGACTGAGAGAGTTAACTTTGTCATTTCAGTCCAAAACAGGTGAATTAAATGTGCATACAACATATGATGATTAACCATATCAGAACTACAATGTCCGATTGTGCTGCTGGATTTATTGACATCCTAGGCTGCTTAACATCGCTGAATGCCTAAAAAACCTTGAATTTATACAGGCTTAGAGCCACAGATAACATCTCTGGAGCTTTAAATTATTAAAACTCCCAAGTAGGTACAGTTTGGTGATCCAATATTAGTCTACCAAACTGAGAAGTGTATTAACCTCAACATGTTTATTATAAGTATCCCCCATTAAATACATATTTTTCAGTTCACATTAAAGACACCTTTACCAAACTCCCGCTCTTTTGCACAGAATGCTTTCTTAGCAGACGTATACAATCACTACATTAAAAGGTACTACATAGAAAGGTTAACACTTAGAATGTTCACAAAATCTGGCTGGTTGCTAGGCAGATCACATGATTAGTTGTCATGACAACTGGAATGGTTCTCTGTTGTATTTCTACATTATCACAGACTGGTTGACCAATAATAGTTACAATCCCCCCTGAGCGTGACGTGGTATGACGGGTATTCCTCCTCTACCTGTGGAATAGAGAAATGAAAAGATAATATAATCACTGTCAGAATATTAAAACGGTTAGTTTTACTCACAAAATAACAATGTTTAAACTTCAAAACATCTTTAATTTTCACAAACAATTCAGAGATGTAAATTTAAAGGCGTCCTATTTCTTTTAAAAAGATACATGCAGAGCTAATAACAAATACACAGAGTTTATTCAACACTGGTTAAGGGCTATTCCAATTAAACATATATGGGATGCCAGGAAGGCAGTTTTGAAACATCCACCCATGCAGGCAAAATCGAGTTAGAACCAAATTTGGGAAAATAGGGTTCACCCGTAGATGTTATTAAACTGCCTACCCGGGGTCCAAGGTAAGCTTTAATAGAATAACCCTAAGTATATAACCCAATTATATAGTGCTGTTCCGATTAATCGATTTGATTGAACATCGGTCCGTTAAGCCTTTTTTCCGATCGATTACAATTTTTCATGATCAAGTTAAAAAAAGTATGGTTGTTGCAAGCATGTACAAGAGAATGAAATAAGTTTTAATTTTGCCACAAGTAATTATATATCTCTAAAGGGGTATCACAATGTATACTTAAAATGTCTGGTCGGTTTCATTTAATTCCTTAATGCCCAGAACACTTGAAATGTCTTCAATATAGTCTGAAAAAGGCTTACACTGATGTCTTATATGGAAGCCACATTTAATCGATTAATGATCGATCATCGGTTGGTGGAACATTTTGATGATCGATCATGACTTTTCAACCGATCCCCAACACTACAATTATACATGAAATATTGGTGTGATTGTATTTTCACCAAGAGTATTGGCAAAAGAGCAAACACAGTCAGTTCTCTGGTTAATTATTTTGATACAAACTAAAGCATTTGTTGTATTAACAATTAAAAACAACTTGATAACAGTTTGTTGCCTGCCTTAAACCTAAATTTGCTGCTTTGCTCTCAACAGTCAATGTCATCAATACTTATTTTCTAAACATCAATACTCAACATCACCTTTATTTAATGTCCGCTTACATGAACTGTTTTTAGGAGTAATTTTATTTTGCGATAATGATTTTTTTGGGAAGAAAAATCACAATCTTTCACATAGGACATAGATTAATGAAGAACGATTTACATCTTCAGGCCTGCCAAATCATTTTAACACAAAATCCTGAGATTTTTAAAATTTAAGATTTAAGCGAAGAACATTTTAAATGGAAATTTGGAGCGTGCCACTTGATTTTCACACTATTTTTTTAAAGCGGAAATTTAAATTATTTACGCAATTAATACAAGCTGATGCATTGTTTGATAGTTATAGAAAATAATAAAGTAGCATAGTAATTTGATTAGAAAGACTTGGTTTAGTTTCTACCACAACTGTTTTTTTATGAAAGTGCACTTACTTTTCTATACAGATGCGTGCTAAATGCAAATACAAAGTCAACTCTTATACAAATTATC
The DNA here is from genome assembly GCA_037043455.1 of Cyrtodaria siliqua. Classification (NCBI taxonomy): domain Eukaryota; kingdom Metazoa; phylum Mollusca; class Bivalvia; order Adapedonta; family Hiatellidae; genus Cyrtodaria; species Cyrtodaria siliqua. The sequence continues at coordinate 82,984 of JAWPHD010008579.1, read as the reverse complement.
AACATCGTACACAGCAGCAGCTGTTATAGTGGTAATACAAGGAGTTGCTAGCTCCTCACGTTTGCTATTTCAGTTAGTTTGACCAATGAAAGAAATCACAGATATTGCTGCATTAGGTATGTTGTTATGCCACTGAAGGAACTAATTATGTCCTTAGGTGTTAATTGTATATTCAGTCAGTGCACGGATGACCCTCACTGATTCGACACTTGTATATATTCCTCTGACTAGGTAACGTAACAGGACCAATTCGGGAAATAGCTGATGAACTGTGAAATCATGAACATTTTGTTTTGATGTAAAATACGGAGATTGTACACTTAAATCTGGAGAGCGACTGAAAAATCCGGACCCGGAGATCTGGCAGGCTGGCATCTTTAAACAATAAATGTAACTAGTAAGTGACATATTCCCGAAAATGTTTTCTTATCGTTGTTGAAATGCTATGGATTACAGGTAAATCACAATGGTGATGATTTAGATATTTGACCTCTAAGTGTGACCTTGACCGTTGATGCACATACATAATTCTTGCGTGCAATACATTTTCTCATTGTACTTAACATTTGTGTGAAGTTTCTTCAAATTCCATTCAGTACTTTCAAAGTTTTGGCAGAGACATGATTTTGACCCCTTTGACCTTTGACCTCCAAGTGTGGCCGTAACCTTCAAGGTACGTAACTGATTTTTGCGCATGAGACACCTTCTCATTGTGATTAACATTTGTGTGAAGGTTAATAATATTCCCTTCAGTACTTTCAAAATAATGGCCGTGACAATTTTTTCTAATATAACCTTTGCACTCCAAGTGTGACCTTGACCTTTGTGGTAAGGACCTTATTTTTGAGTGCGGTGCAACAGACTCTCATTGTGCTTTACAATTTGAGTGAATTTTCATGAAATTCACTTCAGTACTTTCGAAGTTATGGCTAAGACATGAATTTGACTCATATGATATTTGACCTTTGAGGTACGGACCAAATTCTACAACCTTCTCTTTGAAATAATCACCTGCATAATGTTTACTCAAATTTCTTTTAGTACTCTCAAAGTTACGGTGGACACACACATTCAACGCATTTGACCTTTACTTCGAAGTGTGACGTGACATACTTTCTCACTGTAATTAACATTCCTATGAAGTTTGATGAAATGACGTATGGTTCTATTACAATAAATTATAACATTGCAATTGGGTCTTCGAAACTGAGGGCATAAATAAACAAATAATAAAAAGTACAAATAATACAGTTTCCCACTTAAACATTTCCCAACACAGAGATAACAAGATACTCCAGAATGGCATAGCTATACATGTCCCCTACCAGTCGTAATATTACACAATTATACTACAGAATGGCGTTTAAGTAATGTGTCTGATTAAACCAGCGGATAGTTTCTATTTTCTCAAGCAGATTAGCATGATATATTCCAAAATACTGATTTTCAAGGAATCCTTTATCAGGAGGTTGTGTGATCACTTTTTGTAGGCCATGCTATATAGGTCACTATCAGGTAAGAGGTATACATAAAATAGTATACATATTCATGGGGAATGCGCCACTCTGAATCTAGTCTAGTTGCATGCAAAATTAAACACTGGATACCTAGAACAAAGGCTTACTTTATTTGACACGATTAAAGTGTTTGTTTTTTTAATAGTTGCAGAATGAGTGAAAAAAAGGCTGCTTCTACACGTCACAATCTATTTTAAAGAAATGTCAAGGCTAATGTATCGTACAGCTGGTGCTATGGAGTCGAGTTTCAAAATGGCCGACTTGTAAAATTGCATGAGACACCTAACAGCAAATTACAACCTCGAAGAGTAATTGGTGCAAATACAAGAGAAACTCCTATTAATGTATTTCAGTTTCATATCAAATGTACACATGCATTAAATAAGCCGTATATTTTAAAGTTTGAATTATTATTTAAGAAAACTTTTCAACTTGAAAACAAAGTCTCAGTGCGTTTTTGTTGTTAAATGATGAATGTTAATTTATATTGTGTTCATATTGCTAGCAGTTATATTATTAACTAAAAGTGTAGTTAGATCACACAACAAGAATGAAGAATAGCCTTAAAGCATATGAATTAATATTAATGATTTATGCACTAAAAACTACTGGAGTCATCAATTTTCCAGACCAAACTATTTCATTAACAATAATTAAATCGCTTATTAGATGGAGCCTAGTTGAGTGCACATGTGCATTGAATATGGGAGTGAATGATGGTTTTACTCGTACCGTATTTCCCCTATTAGTAGCGCCCGGGCGCTGTGCAAAGTTCAAAAGGGGCGCTCTTATTATGGTTCAAATTTTTCCATATTTCTCGATATCTTACCCGATTGTTTACAATAAAATTACTACAAGACAAACTGAATTGAATTGAATATTGTCTAACGGCTCATCGACACAGTATAGGTTATTTAGGGCCGCCCCAGAGAGAGGGGAAGGATACATAGAAATCCGGGAACCGTGCCCTACTCTTATTATAGAATAGATTCCTATGGTTCTTTAACGTGCTCGGAGGATAGACCGAAACAAGGGACTGCTCGGTTTATGTCCCCATCCGACGGACGAGGCTATGGGGAAGTGTACTATAAGACGATCTTTTACTACTGGCGTGGCGCAGTCAGTAGCACGGCGGATTTGTAACCGGAGGCCCCGGGTTCAATCCTCCGTGGTGCCACTGAGTTTCGTCGGTATGTTCTTGGGCAAGACACTTTCCCTTAGCCTCGTCCGTCGGATGGGGACGTAAACCGGGCAGTCCCGTGTATCGGCCTATCCTCCGAGCATGTTAAAGAACCATGGGAATCTATTCGATAATAAGAGTAGGGCACGGTTCCCAGTTTCCTATGTATCCTTCCCCTCTCTCTGGGGTGGCTCTAAATAACCTATACTGTGTTGATGAGCCGTTAAACAACATTCAATTCAATTCAATTTACTACGACACCGGCACTGACTAAAACTTAACCGGACTGTATACGATGTATAACTCAGTCAACATTGAAGCGTAATGGGTCAAACTGATGACAGCACTATAAGGTTTATGTGATAGACCAAGCCAGTGTCATAGTAAAAAACTCTTTGAATCAAATCGACGAAAGTTTTGCATTTTATAAAGAGATTTTGGATTTTCGAAGAAGGTAAGGTTTCTTAAAATTGGTGTGGGTGCTATTGTTAGGTAAGGCGCTACTAACAGGGGAAATACGGTATTTGGATGGACACCCACTAATAGGGGAAATACGGTATTTGGATGGACACCCACTAATAGGGGAAATACGGTATTTGGATGGACACCCACTAATAGGGGAAATACGATTATGGATGGACACCCACTAATAGGGGAAATACGGTATTTGGATGGACACCCACTAATAGGAGAAATACGGTATATGGATGGACACCCACTAATAGGGGAAATACGGTATTTGGATGGACACCCACTAATAGGGGAAATACGGTATATGGATGGACACCCACTAAAAGGGGAAATAAGGTATATGGATGGACACCCACTAATAGGGGAAATACGGTATATGGATGGACACCCACTAATAGGGGAAATACGGTATTTGGATGGACACCCACTAATAGGGGAAATACGGTATATGGATGGACACCCACTAATAGGGGAAATACGGTATATGAATGGACACCCACTAATAGGGGAAATACGGTATTTGGATGGACACCCACTAATAGGGGAAATACGGTATATGGATGGCCACCCACTAATAGTGGAAATACAGTATATGGATGGACACCCACAAATAGGGGAAATACAGTATTTGGATGGACACCCACTAATAGGGGAAATACGGTATATGGATGGACACCCACTATTAGGGGAAATACAGTATATGGATGGACACCCACTAATAGGGGAAATACGGTATATGGATGGACACCCACTAATAGGGGAAATACGGTATTTGGATGGACACCCACTAATAGGGGAAATACGGTATATGGATGGACACCCACTAATAGGGGAAATACGGTATATGGATGGACATCCACTAATAGGGGAAATACGGTATTTGGATGGACACCCACTAATAGGGGTAATACGGTATTTGGATGGACACCCACTAATAGGGGAAATACGGTATTTGGATGGACACCCATTTTCCTTCCAGATTGCCTCCAGTCAATTTAAATTGACCACAACAGCTTCAGAAGTATCAACTTTTACACAACAAAATGTATTAATGATCAAAAACTAAAATGTCATTTTGTAACATTCATTCTTAAGCAGTGAATTAATTCTACTAGAAGTATAGCACTGTCTGACAGTAATCAGGAGATTAACATGGGTGCTAACTCTCGTCATATTTTAATATTTCTGTATACAAGAGGTTTTCAACTTATAACACTTTCATTCACATATCTTGACAGTCTCGCTGAATATGTTAATTTTAATGTCAAGTGTAATGATTCCTTCGATATAAAACTTTCTGACATTAACAATGTGCTTCCTAATTCTGCTGTATCAGTATTTTTGAAAAAGGGTAGAAAATGATGTTTTGAAGCAAAAATCTTCAATTATAAAAATAATTGCAATACATATAATAAAAAAAAAATGCTTGTAAATTGTCATTTATGGTTATATACCGTAGTATTCTGATATGTCCATGTCTGAATGTAAAAAAGTGGAATATGCAGTTTTGCTATTTGTCAGTTTTCACAATTTCAGCGAAATTTAACATGAAATTCGAGCTTGAAAATTGATTAAATTCTTGAAAACTTCTAGTCTGAAACATCATCTGCAGGCATTTTTATGATTTCCTCCTCTATAACAAATAAGTTCCAACACTTTCTTATAAATAAAGAAAGAAAAATATATAACTTGCGATTTAGGGTAACAACACACACATTTGCAAATAATGATGAAAAAATAAACTTTGACCAAAGATATCTTTATATGGTATGTGATAATACAGCAACAATAACTATTCTTTTCGTCTTACAAAACTTGTATAAAATGCTTGTTTTGGTCAATTTTTAAAAACATAGGTAAAATACGAGCAACCATCCTATTATCTGTCATTTCCTAATATTGCGAAAAAATTCAAACTTTTAATTCAACAATCATACGTTATAGTTTTGTCTTAAATTAAAACATATGGTCATATTTAAGTTTCACACTTTTAAACAATTATTATCAATCTCTCCCAGAGGCCATTACATTGACCTCTGTCAACGTCTAAGGAAGTAGTCACATGATAATTTGTCACATGACCATAGCTAAAATATAAAAATAGCAACAGAACTTCAACACTGTGACACCACCAAATATCGGCCGTTGATTGACATGTAAACAATCGAAAGAAACACGACTTATTATCTACATTTTGATATATAATATAGGTTAGTACTTTAATTTAAGTAGGTTGTTAAGATCTATGTGATATTGGAAAGTGCTGGTAAGCAAAACGCTGTACTGTTACGCTATGGGGACGATTTGGTGGTGCCTATTTTAAAGTGTTGACGGCGGATTGATATGCCAAACGGATTGATATGCCAAAGTACAAACCTTTATTCTACCGCAATATAATCCTGAGCATAATTTACTGCATATTTAAAGCATTCAAGTCTAAAATTGTTTTCTTTGTAATATAAGCATTTCATATGAAATTAATTCAGAAAAATATTAATGTCATCAAGAAATTTTGCATTTCCACCGTTTTTCATCGTTTGCCAAGATGCTTGGTATTTGGTGAGACGTTGACAGAGATGCATGTGTATGCAAGGAACGACAACTCTGGGTAGAGATTGAATTATTATATGCATTTAGTGGGATTATTTGGTTTAAGGTAAAACTCTGCGGCAATTGAAATGTATAGGTTTTAAAATTGGAAAATAGGATAATAATAATTCAAATTGTAAAACATCCTATTATATAAAGATATCTTTGGTCAAAGTTGATCTTTTCATCATTATTTGCAAATGTGTGTGTTGTAATTTTAAGATAACCACGAGAAATTGGAGATTATTCTTAACAGCATACATTCTAAATGACAGTTTCGCATAATTAAAGCAAGCATTTTTTTATGATAATTATTTTATCAGCTGGTACACTTATGTTAATACTGGTTAAAAGACAGCATCCTGTGCTAAGATTAATAAGGTGAGAAAGAAAGATAAAATCACATATAAACACTACAACCAAAGGAGAATAACTGTCTGCAATTGAAGATTAACAGTTAGGGTACTATACAGTCTATATAATACACAACATGCTACAGATTGTCCACAACACCATGACCTTGACCTACATTATTCAATGACCTTCACCTTCACTATTCCTCATCCTCGCCATCATCATAGTTTTCATCTGAAATTATGTATCAAAGAACTTCTGAAAAATTTAACAAGAGGTCAATGGCCTTGAAGCTCTACTGATTGATTTTGATTTCAGGAAGTAGTCGCTACAGACTTGTTTTTTGATTTTTAGCCGTGGCGGCCATCTTGAATTTCCGGCCGACCTGAAATTTTGCTAGGATCAATTAGACATCAAGAGCAACATTCCTGTGAAGTTTCATGAAAATCCGTCAAGTAGTTTCAGAGGAGTAGTCACTACCAGTTCTCATTATATAACTCTATGTAAACAAAGATGGCCGCTGGCAGCCATGTTTAACGTCGAATCAAAACGATTTTCGCCAAGGACCAACATCATGTCATGCTGATCATTTTAGAAAAAGTCCCATATCAATATCACTTATAGTTTTCAAGAAGTAGTCGCTACAAACTTGTTTTTGTAAAAACCTATTTTTAGATTTGGTGGCCATCTTGGATTTCACATCAACATGAATTTTTGCTAGGATCAACTAGACTTCATGGGCAACATTTCTGTAAAGTTTCATGAAAATCCATTCAGTAGTTTCAGAGGAGTAGTCACTACAAAAAAAAAGTTTACGGACAGACGGACGACCGACGACGTACCACGGCATAAGCTCTGCTGATCTCTGATCAGTCGAGCTAAAAATCAAAAACAGAAACTTTTGAAAAATAATTTAAATACTTAAAAGAATTGTAATTAGGTCTGAAAAGAAGAAAACTTCTCCATGCTACAGGAAATGAGATTCACAAAGGTGTAATTCCTTCTCCATGCTACAGGAAATGAGATTCACAAAGGTGTAATTCCAGCACCTTGATGGAAGGTTCTTGTGACCTCGATATCTCGTTATCTCGTAATCTCGTTATTTTGATTTGAATAACTAAAATGCAAAAAAACGGTTCCACAGATAACAGATTTGCCATTGTGCACCAGGGTCAAAGTACAGTAGCAGCAACCTTGAAGGGACCATTCAAATAAATCATACACAAGCATTTTTTTTGTTTTACTCTCAAGATAGAGCTCCAAGAAAAGGACAGCCCAACATTATATCTATTTCATTTAATTTGAGCAATGTGTCAGTCTGCCTGTTTGACCCAATACAAAACAGTTAACAATGTGTCATGCTTAGGGGGCAAGTATAAATATTGTATGGCCCTCTCCTATTTAAAATCAGGTTCTGTCCATTTTTGGATAACAAGGAATGTCACAGAAAGTGACAAATGCCCGAAAATGGTTTACTCACATGACCTTTGACCTCCAAGTGTGACCTTGAGGTACCGAACTAATTCATGCACGTGACCCACCTTCTCATTGTGGATATCCCTTCAGGACTTTTAAAGTTATGGCTAAGACATGATTGTTTGGGCAGGAATTGTTTTTGGCCGTAAGGACGAACGGACGGTGCAATTAATAAATGCCCCCTCTCTTCAGGGACATAAAAATATCTCTCTATAACTAACACAAATTCTGACTAACAAAGCTTGATATTATTTTTGAAAAAAAATTAAGATAACTAAAATAAACAAAGTTTGTAATTAAAGGAACTGAATGCGATCTGAAACAAATATGGGTGTCATTCCAAATATGAATAAAACTATCATAATTTGTTTTAGTTTCAAATTTAATGTGCATATGAATTAAACTACGCCCCGTGATCTGTACAATTTAATTATTATTACCAGACATGACTGTATGGACGGACGTACGGTTGATGCGACTACTATATGTTTCAGGAGCATAATGAAGGACAGCTCTTGCCTTAATTCATTTAAAATGCATGTCAAGTTTCACGGACATCTCTAGGCGTTAATCCGCAATCACAGGATCCAGGTTTTGTGGATGGACAGACAGACATACAGATGGAAAGAAAAAATATAGTCCCCATAAAAACTGGACGGAGACTAATTAAAATAGGACAGAAATAAATTCAATCCCTGTTGTAAATTATTTCAAATTGAAATAGCACAATTTTTACCATTTCATATGATATGCATTTTGTGAAGATTTCTGACCTGCGTCCAGGATATAATATTTGATGGTGAAGAAGAAAGGAACAGAGTTGTACAACCTTTCAACAGTTCAAGTCATATTGATTTGACATGGGGTTGGAGCAACAATGACAATAAGGCCAAATAAAATTATACGTGTTTACTGTAACATTGCTGAAAAAAATAGGGTAGGTCGGTAGGCATTTTATTTTATTTTATTTTTTTATTTTATTTTTTGGCGAAGTTAGATTTAAGGTGGCGATGAGTTTTGATGAATGGGAAAATGTGGTATTTTAAAAACTACAATAGATAACAAAATAAAATTGTCTGTTTTTTTGTTTCCCAAAAGGCCTGGCAACAACTGTCTCTTTTCCCAATCACTTGCAATTACAGTGCTTTGGGGTGTATAGAATCATTGGTAGTAAAGAATCAGTTCCTATTTAAAATCAATTTTCTCAGCTCATATATTTTAGATTATTTTAAAACTTTCCAGGCTTGAAGATATATCATGTAAGCATACATTTATTCAACGCTGAAATTATTTGGGACATTTTTCCATGTAAAATATATCACTACGTACAACACCTCTCAGAAAAAATGATTCTATACTACCTGAATGAAGTGTGTTTTTGAAACGAAAAATTCATACTGTCACAATAAACTCAGAAATAAATATTTGCTGTTTTAACAAATGTTAGGGACAAAAGTCAAAATGTAATCATCAGTTAAGGTAACTTGTTGAATTTTGGCACTTTTAAGGATAAAATGAAATTATGTAAATATTGGTGCAAAAACGCCTATTAAAAAATCACAGCTTCAGGACAATAATTTTAGAAATTTTGCTATCATACAACTAAAAAGGTAAATCTAAATCAGAAATTAAATAAACATTTTCCTTTCATTTTAAAATGAGACGTTTAACCCAAGTGATTCTATACCCCCCAAAGCACTGTATTGCAAAGGGGTAAAACAGTTTAATTTATTTTTCGCAAGTCCGGAAGAGGGTCAGTTCCAACAGTAGGACAATGAGCACACGAGTCGGACGTGATCGCGTGAACATAATTATTTTCAATAATAAGAAGAGGAGTCGGGGATGTTTCAGCGGGTCGGTCGGGTTACATTAAACTCAGGGAGAATTTTATTAAGCCTAATGGACAAGATGATTACTGTGTCACCTTCTTCATACAGACGCATATTTTCATTGGTGCTTGCTTGAAGAAGAAAAAGTAGAAGAAAAAAAGATAGAAGAAAATATCCTACTTTAAGTTCGACTGAAAAAAATGACTGCTCAAGGTCAAAGGAATGTTATTTGGATTAAAAAGCTACATCCTTAACCTGAAATATCTCCATGCATGCCCTTCATGACCAGCCAAAACCATGCATTTTCTAGCATCAAATGTTTAATGCTTATAATAAATAACTTTTCACTCTTGACAATGTTTTATTCCAAATTTATCTTCTTCTGTGCTATTCTTTTCTTAGCATTCATATACCACAAAATATTGTTTATTGTATCAGAAGCGACATAAACCAATACAATTACAATGGAAACATTTATATACCCCTAGTAACCCCTGGTAACCTACCATCATCATCTTCATCCAGAGGCCCCAAGTTTTCCTCTTTGTGGTTATTGTTGTTGTTGTTGTCCTAAATAAACAGATAAACAACAGTATTACAGGATGCCCTGTATCCTTGGTATTGTGCCGTGATAAACAGCAGTATTACAGGATGCCCGGTATCCTTGGTCTTGTGCAGTGATAAACAGCAGTATTACAGGATGCCCTGTATCTTTGGTCTTGTGCAGTGATAAACACAAGTGGTACAGGATGCCCTGTATCCTTGGTCTTGTGCAGTGATAAACACATGTGGTACAGGATGTCCTTGGTCTTGTGCAGTGATAAACACAAGTGGTACAGGATGTCCTTGGTCTTGTGCAGTGATAAACACAAGTGGTACAGGATGCCCTGTATCCTTGGTCTTGTGCAGTGATAAACACAAGTGGTACAGGATGCCCTGTATCCTTGGTCTTGTGCAGTGATAAACACAAGTGGTACAGGATGCCCGGTATCCTTGGTCTTGTGCAGTGATAAACACAAGTGGTACAGGATGCCCTGTATCCTTGGTCTTGTGCAGTGATAAACACAAGTGGTACAGGATGCCCGGTATCCTTGGTCTTGTGCAGTGATAAACACAAGTGGCACAGGATGCCCTGTATTCTTGGTCTTGTGCAGTGATAATCACAAGTGGCACAGGATGCCCTGTATCCTTGGTCTTGTGCAGTGATAAACACAAGTGGCACAGGATGCCCGGTATCCTTGGTCTTGTGCAGTGATAAACACAAGTGGCAAAGGATGCCCTGTATCCTTGGTCTTGTGCAGTGATAAACACAAGTGGTACAGGATGCCCTGTATCCTTGGTCTTGTGCAGTGATAATCACAAGTCGCACAGGATGCCCTGTATGCTTGGTCTAGTGCAGTGATAAACACAAGTGGCACAGGATGCCCGGTATCCTTGGTCTTGTGCAGTGATAAACACAAGTGGTACAGGATGCCCTGTATCCTTGGTCTTGTGCAGTGATAAACACAAGTGGTACAGGATGCCCGGTATCCTTGGTCTTGTGCAGTGATAAACACAAGTGGTACAGGATGCCCGGTATCCTTGGTCTTGTGCAGTGATAAACACAAGTGGTACAGGATGCCCTGTATCCTTGGTCTTGTGCAGTGATAAACACAAGTAGTACAGGATGCCCGGTATCCTTGGTATTGTGCAGTGATAAACACAAGTGGTACAGGATGCCCTGTATCCTTGGTCTTGTGCAGTGATAAACACAAGTAGTACAGGATGCCCGGTATCCTTGGTCTTGTACAGTGATAAACACAAGTAGTACAGGATGCCCTGTATCCTTGGTCTTGTACAGCGTACATCTTACAATAAACAAAATGAAGTTTTTCACTAAAACATAATTAACACTTTTTTGTTTAATAAATTGCATAGAAACTCACTAAAGCTTGTACCTGCAACTATTTACCAAACCGGTTTCACATGGAAACCGATCTGAAAACTGTAAACATCACATTTTACAAATAAATTAGAAAATATATTTAAATGTGAAGTTTATACAAATTTAGTTATTTACCCCCATGGGTTTGACCATCTGCTGCATTTTTAATGTGTCATCAACCGGACGCTGCGGTTGTATTTGACTATCTACTGCTTCCGGTGCATTGGGCCGAAATAAAAGATTGTTTTCATCGCCTTTCATCGCTGGTTCCTGAACCTGATGTAATATAATAAAGCGTGGAGTCAATCTGTCTGTTGTCTACTGTGCTATTCACCTCCTCATGAGCATGAATTCATATAATGTGCTAAAAATATTTAAAACTAATTTAGGCCAAAACAAAAACTTTTTTGTTTCCTGTAACTGGCTGAAAAACAAATTGGATAGGTAGGTATCTGTTTCTGTTCCTGTTTGCTTCTCATAATTTATTTAATCAAGAACACAAGCTTTAAGAACAGATCATGATTCACTACCCAGAACACGAAATGGTCAGTTGGTTGGGAAAACAATTTTTTTTGTTTGGGCCTTAAATATTCCAATGAAGCTTTGCACAGATAAGAAATAATAAATTATCTAAGAAATTCAGTTGTTACAAGAGGTCAATGACCTTGAAGCTCTACTGATAGGTTTTTGATAGCTAGATCAGCTTCCCTGTGAAGTTTCATGAAAATCTGTCAAGTAATTTCAGATGAGTAGTGACTACAAGTTTTTACTATATAACTCTAGGTAAACAGAGATGGCCACCAGCAACCATGTTTAATGTCGAATCAGAATAATGTTCCACAAGGCCCAACATTACGCTGATCATTTTAAAAAAGTCCCATATCAATCACTTATTTTTTCAAGAAGTAGTCGCTACAATTTCTTTTTTTAAATCTATTTTTAGCTGTGACGGGCATTTTTAATTTCTTGCCGACCTGAAATTTTGCTAGGATAAACTAGATATCAAGAGCAATATTCCAGTGAAGTTTCATGAAAATCTGTCAAGTAGTTTCAGGAGTAGTTGCTACACGTTTTTACTATAAACGTTTTTACTATGTTTTTACTATAACTTTGTTTACTTTGCCATGTTTATCGTTGAATTTTGCTAGGATCAACTAGACATCAAGAGCAACATTCCTTGAAGTTTCATGAAAATCTGTTACGTAGTTTCAGCGTAGATGCTACAAGTTTTTATTATATAACTGTATGTCAACAATGTTTAATGCTGAATCAAAATAATTTTCAACAAGTTTCAACACCATGGCATGCTGATCATTTTAGAATAGCTCCCATATCAATATCACTTGTAGTTTTTAAGAAGTAGTCACTACAAACTTGGTTTTTAAATATCAGTCTTTAGCCGTGGCAGCCATCTTGAATTTGCGGCCGACCTGGATCAACTAGCCATCAAGAGCAACATTCCTGTGAAGTTCATGAAAATCTGTCACATAGTTTCAGAGGAGTAGTGACCACAAAAGAAATTTACAAACGGACAGACAGATGGACGACGCACCACAGCAAAAGCTCTGCTGATCTTTGATCAGTCGAGCTGATAATTAAAATGCATTTTGGACAGATGCAAGCGCAAAATAGAATGCCGTCAGAAACTAAACAAAAAATCTCTACAAGAAATCATGCCACAAAAGTAAAACCCCTAAAATAAACTCCTTATTTTTTAAATATTTACAGAATCAAAGCTTGCAGGCTTTCGTTTTTTAGAACATTCACAGAAAAGACTTGTTTCCAACTTACTTGTAAATTGACAGGTCCCTGGTTTTCTATTCTGTTGTCATGTGGTACCTCACCAGCTCCAACATCAGTGTCATCATCACCTTTGTTCTGGTTCCCATGGAGAATGTTACCATGGATACCAGTATCATCTCCGCCCATGTTCGGTAACCCAATCTGGTGCTGTTGACCTAAATCATGGCCATCCTTTAAAACAAGTGCGATAGTTTTTTTTCAGTCAGGAAATGATTTTAACAGGTGTGATTTGATTCACTGATTTGTCAATTTCAATTGCATTGTAGTTTTACATTCCACCAACCCTTACTAGGTGATTACACTTTTCCCAGATATACTTTTTGTAGCATGACACATGTATGTGCAAGTTTACCACGCAAGTTCGGTATTTTCCTAGTTACCTCAATGGTTGTTAGTCTGGTGGTTTCAGCCTCAAATATATTGTAGCATTTCTAATCTTCAATCTAACATAGTTTATTAAAATACTCAATGTTGATTGGTTATTGGGGTGGTCTGAAAAAGGCTATATAAACCTCTGACGTCATGTACGTCAACTGTTAAGACCTCATTTTAAACACATGAAAACACGTTAACCATTGAGACGTCATTTTAAACGTCTGTTGCAAAACAACAACGCAATAAAATGCGTTAATCTAAGCGAGGATATGTTCCAACAATACATTTAAATAGGATGAAGCTGTATATTCTTCTCATTTGATGTTGAGATAAAATAAAATGTAAGTTGTGAGAATTTGTTTGTATTTTGTGCAATCTCTCTATAAAATGTGCTTCATGATATATAAAACTCCATGTTAGATAAGAAATAAAATATTTCCAGCTGGTTTATATTGTGCGAGATCAATTTTTGTTTGGGACTTGAAACACATCGAAACTGCAGGCCTATGGCCCTTGGTATGGATGATCTTCTAGTCCCACCAGTTATTGATCTGGGACAATTTAAACCCGCTGGAAATATTTTATTTCTTAAACAAAAGTGTCGCCAACAGGAGCAATATATGTCTGTTTGCTAAGGTTTATTTTAACTGGAAGGGTGTTCCAAGGCCTGCCGTGTGATTATTTCAGCAAGTGTAGTCGAACTATAAAGTTTGAAGACAGGGGGTGCAATCCTTCATGAGTTACGGAGCAGTTTCTTTTGTTTTTTGCATTGGATAAGTGATAAGGAAGAACTGTGTAAAGTTTCATGACCACAAGTCAATATTTTGACAAGTTATGAGCTAGGTTAAGTTGCTGGTTACAGTTTTATGAAAGTTTTACGAAAAGGGGGCATAACTATGCTAAAATGAAAGTCAGAGTTATTGGTCGTGGATAACAATATGCTGTGTAATATGAATACGTGTGTGATGTTTCATGAACAAAGGTCAAATACTACTAAAGTAATGGCCAGTTATGAGCCTGGTTAGTTTTATGAAAGTGGGCATACCTCTGTCAAAATGAGTCAAAAAGTTATTGGACATGTGTACAACATTACTTGGGTTAAGATGAAGATGTGTGCGTGAAGTTCAATGAGCATATATCAAATACTTTTCAAGTTATGGCCAAGGTTAGGTTGCAGGTTAAAGTTTGACGGACGACGATGGACAATGACAAAAAGCATTTCCTAGTGACCTTGACCTTTGACCTACTGACAAACAAATTGAAAGGTGTTGTTTAAATAAAGAGCACAATCCAGTGTTGTTTGCATAACTTACATTTAAGTTCAATTACCACATCATTACACTGCCTAAATAATAGTAAATCTATCGTGACTAAATGTTAGGAGGTATAATATAAAGGAGGTAAAGTATTAAGTAACAGATTATCAGTTTGCTAGGGAGCAACCATGTGTTATTAGTAGTTTTCTCCAACTCTCTCCAAATTTATGGAGAGTATTCTTTTAAGGGCACTCTCGACTTTATAATCCATTCGGCTGGGGATTATAAAATAAATGGCGTACAAAACGCATTAAAAAATCGTCATTAAGTATTGAGAACCATATACACATATACACACTTCGAGTGCACCCAATCATACTCGATAGCTGGATAGCTTCCTCACATAAAGATTCCTAGGCCCCCAGCTATAATGAATATATACTGAAAGGAAAAAGAAACGCATAATCCAACAAGAGCTGTCAGAGGACAGCGCAATTCGACTATTCGAAATTTCAGAGAACAAGAAATGATACACCCAGATACCAACAGAAAAAAAAAAGTGAAATCAAAGGGGTGAGCTGGATGTGTCAAGAAGGTAAACATTGGAATTTTCATTAAATCAAGGGCCACAATTTTTCTGTGATGACACGGAGGTAATTTCATAATGACCCTTTCAAAAGATACATAATGCAAATTGTATCAGTTTGAAGAAAATATGTTAAAAGTATATGTAAATGCATTTGACCTTTGACCCCATCATGACCTTGAACTTTCATCCAATGATCTTGAACTCAATAGATACGATCGTCCCTTTTATAATAAAGTATGTAAGTTTGATGATGATTGGATAAAAAATGTTGAAGTTATTTACATGTTAAGAAATGTGAACGTAAACATTAACCTGATGCTAAGAGCCTATCAACACATAAATGCAATTTGTGACCATGAAGTTTGACCTATAGACCCCATAAGATCCTTCGAACAGACAAGGTAAAAATATCAAAGTTTGACCAAGGAGCTAGGTCCACAAAAGTGGGGACGAAGCCTAGGGTCTACACTGGTGGATGATTGTATCCGTCTGTTAATGTCGAGTAAGTGTATATATGGTTTTAGGGTAGGGATCTCAACGGTTTACAAGTTATGACCCAGGGGCTATGTCACCAGGGGTGGGGAAGGAGTCTGGGGTCTATGCTGGTTGGATGGTTGTATCAGTCTCTTTATGCCCATTAAGTGTATATATGGTTATAGAGTAGGGATCTTCACGGTTTCCAAATTATGACCCAGAGGTTATGTCCCAAGGGGTGGGGAAGGATTCTGGGTCTATGCTGGTTGGGTGGTTGTATCTGCCTGTTAATGACCAGTAAGTGTATATATGGTTATAGGGTGGGGATCTCAATGGTTTCCAAGTTATGACCGAGGGGCTATGTCCCCAGGAGTGGGGAAGGAGACTGGAGTCTATGCTGGTTGGGTGGTTATATCAGTCTGTTCATGCCCAGTAAGTGTAAATATGGTAACAGGGTGGGTATCTCAATGGTTTCTAAGTTATCACCGAGGGGCTATGTCCCGATGGGTAGGGAGGCAACCCAGTGTCTATGCTGGTTGGATGGTTGTATCTGTCTGTTCATGTCCAGTAAGTGTATGTGGTTATAGGGTGGGGATCTCAACAGTTATTAAGTTATGACTCAGGGGTGCCACCCACACCATCATGTTTCACCTCTTGTGACCCCCCGGGGCGAGTCCAATTCCGACCCCATGGTCACCATTTGAGCAAACATGGTAGAGGACAGGACTACTAGACGATGCTACATACAAAACATCTAAGCTGCAGCCCCTTTTGTTTTGGAGAAGACTTTGAAGTGTTTTTCCTATATGCTTCTATGTAAAAATGACATTTTTTACCAATTCAGGGGCTCTAATTTTGTCAAAAGGAATGAAAGAGTTATGGGTATTGTTTGATAATGTACAGAATATGATGTGAAACATTAGTTTAAATTTTTAATGCAATAACTTCAGTAGTTTTGAAGTTATAAATCTATTGCACAAAAGACATGACAATCAAAGGGCCATAACTTTGTCAAAATGCAAGGAAGAGTTATGGGGATTGTTGAATAAGGTGCAGAAGTTGATGGGAAACATTAGAATAAAGTTTAGCTTCAGTAGTATTGAAGTTATAAATCTACTGCACAAAAACTTTAAGGTGAAGCTAGGGACGCCAACGCCGTGGTGATAGGATAGCTCTCACTATTCTTCAAATAGTCAAGCTTAAAATTGCCTCTACTACACTATTATACACACCTAATTCCACGTAATATTCCACATATATCTCAATGTGTTTTGTACAAACAGGGGCTACAACTAATTGCAGGAGGGACAACTCTGTCATTTAGTAGACCATTTAATCAAAGTATACTTTGTACACGAAATTCATAAATGTTGAAGTTTCGCTTGAAAAAGTCAAGCCTTTTCAGTACTGTGTTTAATGTTACGAGATTCCAACGTTTAAAGCCTAAGTTTGCTCACCTGCAGGAGCTAAATGCGCATTCTGTCGATAATGAAACTTTAAATGGGTAACCCTTGGTGTGTTTGGTGCTGTTTAAACCATCTTTCCGAAAGGACAGGCCTAATGTCGCTCTGTACCATTCGATTAGCAGTAGCATATTAAACTTACAATATAGCGGAAATACCCATTATGCATTTCTTTTTCCTTTCAGTATATATAAGCGGAAGAAGAAATACGCTATGTTTTATGGTAACGACTAAGAGCAAACATTTTACATTAATTTGTTTTAAGAATACGCATTAGTAAATGTAAAATCGCAATATAATTTTTTTCATGCGTACAATACGCATTGTGATGAAAGCTTATCTGGAGCAGTGATTATATATAAACTATTAACCAAAACATGTAACATGTAAGTGAGTATTTTATCTCACTCTCCGAAGTAAGCCATATATTTATTTGATTCCGTATTCATGCCTGTTCTAGATCAATAAATGGACTTCATTCCAGAAATCCAGAACAAGTGGTCAGTCTATACTCTCGATTTCCATATTACAATATGTGCAAATACTTGAAATGACAAGTTGGCATTTATATAAAAATGTATTTGTTGCAATATTTCTATATATAAAGTTATATTAAAACATCTATCAAATATTACTACATGTGAATATGTTTCTATAAATGTATCTCCAATTCATAGTATTATGTATCAGACCATATATTCTCCCACTAATCTCCCACTAATCTGTGATTCCGATTAATCTTTTAAACTTCTAACTTTTTCGAGATATCTATCAACTGATTGTCAAGGCTTTTTCTTAATACATTCGAATAAAAAATGTTGGTTAACTCTGTAAAAGTTTTCAATAGCACTTGTATAAAATAGTAAGATTTTAGTTATATAAAAGCGGCGGCTTTGTAACCGGAGGCCCCGGGTTCAATCCTCCGTGGTGCCACTGAGTTCCGTCGGTGTGTTCTTGGGCAAGACACTTTACCTTAGCCTCGTCCGTCGGATGGGGACGTAAACCGGGCGGTCCCGTGTATCGGTCTATCTTCCGAGCACGTTAAAGAACCATAGGAATCTATTCGATAATAAGAGTAGGGCAGGTTCCCGGATTCCTATGTATCCTTCCCCTCTCTCTGGGGCGGCTCTAAATAACCTATACTGTGTTGATGAGCCGTTAAACAACATTCAATTCAATTCATTGTGACCTAAACCTTTGACCTACTATAAGGCTACTAACCCCCAAAATCAATAGGAGTCATGGTTTTCAAGAGCTATGTATGTTTCATAAGTATGGATGTTATATTTAGAGTTATGTTGCTGTTTCATACAAGGTCATAGTGATCTTGACCTTTGACCTAGTGACCTAAAAATCTATAGTCTTACCAATAGCAATGTACCCATAAAATTTCATGCGGGTTGGTGTTACACTTTTGAGGTTATCGCACAGAATGCATGTCCCTACGATATCATGGCAACCTTGACCTTTGACTTACTGACTCCCACAACAATAGGGTCCTCTCACCAAGGGCAATGTACACGTGAAGTTTAATGAGGATGGAATTGAAATGAATTGGGGTTTTAAGGCGCACCAACACATGAACAGGTTATATGGCGCCTAACAGGCATGAACATGCCAGGCTCATCTTCCATGTACATCGAGATAAAATATGGAAAATGGGCCTAGAACCTTCTCACCCTGAACTGCAGAGTTGCTGCATATTCTATCGTAGAAACTCCATTTACGCTGGAGCCACGTTATTGTTTTTCTGCCACTGCTCTTTTGATGCGAGCGAGATAGCACCTGAAACAATGCGGGGATCATGATGAAGACCTTTAATGAACATGAACAAAAAATGATAAAATGAACATGAATTTGAGGGGATTCTACCCCTCTGCCTACCCCTCCAAAGGGATCTACAGTGGCCCTATTCTTTGCCCCGTGACCAAACGGGGGCACCCGGGGCTCATGAGGAAGTTAAGCTTTTGTTTATTGACGTACGAACAACCCTACAACATAACATGCCCCATTTTTCAAACGAGCATTATAAAAAAAAAGACTACATTAATTTAGAGTCTGATTTATGGCCAATCAAGCGGCACATATCTGAAGAAAAAACTACATCACAAGTTCGGTATAATAAAATTTCAAATCAGTATTTCAAATCTTGGATGACTAAACCATTAGCTATTAAACCACTGAGCTATGA
The DNA here is from genome assembly GCA_037043455.1 of Cyrtodaria siliqua. Lineage (NCBI taxonomy): Eukaryota > Metazoa > Mollusca > Bivalvia > Adapedonta > Hiatellidae > Cyrtodaria > Cyrtodaria siliqua. The sequence goes on along the minus strand of JAWPHD010008579.1, from coordinate 63,493 downwards.
CGCCACCTCATGTCTTATGTTGAGTATGACAGTTTTAACATTCTGCAATATTCTAAAACTTCGAAAAAGAAAAGATATATCCAAATATATTTGACACAATATGTACATGTATCAGAGAATCTTATACCTGTCTCAGCATGTTTTGAGCACGCTTCTCGTGACCTAGATCACGGGAAATGTCGTGATCTTTATCCCGTGGAGGCACTATTTGGTGTTGTTTTTGCTGCTGTTCTAATATGTCTGCATCCACGGGTTTGTGTTTGTCTTGTAAACTCTTTAATATTTCGTTGGCAATGTCCATTCCCTGATCATGAAAATATCCATTATAAACAAGGAGGGGAGGTTTTTAAAATAACATAAACTAGCTTCTGGGAAGGTAATAAATCTAGGACATAAATACCAGAATGACGTCACATAATGTCAGGAAGCATACCTTCAAGGGACACACGGCAATCTTGATTTTAGAGTTTTGGATTTAATAAATAAATGAAAGTGTTCAGGACAAATTACAAACTATTTACTCGAGTGGGATGGGTTATTTCTCGTTAAAAAAACAGGTATAACATAACAATAATGACGTCATGTTGAAGGGACACATGGCAATCTTGTGTTTTATTCAAGCATTAAAAGTAGCACCTCGATTTAATAATTCTGCCTTATCTTGACTTTAAAAATTCTTGCATATAATTAAATAAACAATTGAGATTTCAATTTTTTCAATATTCATCCAAAGTTTTAAATATATTATTGGTGCAATATTATCAAAAGACAAATTGCCTGGAACTATTCCAGTAATTAATATTAATGATTGCAAATATGCACGTTATGGATGTTATGCTGAAAACTAACGGGATGCTGTGAGTTATAAAAGATCAAGATTGCCGTGTGTCCCCTGAAGGTATGATTCCTGACATTATGTGACGTCATGAGTTGTGTGATACACCGTATTTCCCACAATTGTAGCGCCCGGGCGCTATGCAAAATGGCAAGGGAGTGCTCTTATAAAATGTAAGGAACTGAATTAACTGATCTTTTAGTGGATAGGGGCTGTGGGGGATTTTTGGATACAAAAGATCGGAAATGTATTGAATTTTGAAGATCTTTCATTCAATTATTGATTTTTTTCAATATTAATTCTTTGATGCAAAGATGGAAAATCATGAAAACGTATTGTATTTTGAAGATCATTTGAAGTGTTTTCTTAAAAAAAGGGAGTGTGGGGAGGGAGAGGGTGCTACTATTAGGGAAAATACAGTATACAGAATAATCAACACGGTTAGTGAGCTATGGAAACTATGTCATACAAGTTCAGAGAACAACTGCAATGTGTTTGACCTATTTTCCATATCTCTCTAACCATGCTGATTATTCTATTTTTTTTTAAAACCTAACAGTGATTTATATGGACACTTAACTAATGTACCCCACACTAAGTAAGTTCCCGTTGCGGTAACCGTCGCGTATGAATATGCAACTTTGATTTGAAGTTGGTCATATTTGCAATTGACAAAAAATGTGGTGGTGTGTATTCGCATGAAATTTGGATTTAATAAATAAATGAAAGTGTTCAGACAAATTACAAACTATTTATTCGAGTGGGGTGTGTTATTTTTTGTTTTCATTGGACTGAACAACAAAACACCCAACAGAAACAGTTCGCTTAAATTAGTCATATGTCACCTCCCAAATCTGAAAAAAGAGGTAAGACCACTTTATATTTTTTGGAAAAGTTCCTGTATGTTAGTTTGTACTTTATATGACAATGTTATGTTTTTTGTTAAGAAACTACATCAATCTACAGTCCACTCTCAGTAACTCAAACTCGCTTACTTCGAATTTCCGTTTAAGCCGAACTTTTGTCACGGTCCCAATTATATTCCTTCTATTTTTATGCAATTTGACTTCTTTTAAGTAAAATTTCGACAAGTCGAATTATTGGCTAATTCAAACTATATTTCTGGTCCCAAACAGGAATCTATACAGTAATTTACACTCCCTAATTCGAAGTTCAATTGAAGTGGCGAATGCATGTTTGATCAAACACAAGCCGCATTGAAGTTGATTGTGAAGCAAACAAAAGGTGATAATTGCCTAGGTGATTTGACCTGTGACACAAATAATTAAACCATTGTGACATGTTTGTTAATCTATGTTCTTGTCTCTGATTTTCATGGTAAATTAAGGCTTGTTATCGAGGAAGTTTGTTTGCGATAATTGAAAACAAAGGCCATCACGTGGGTTAAAACAATTATAAGAATTATACTAATTTGATATGGACGAAACGTATAATTTGTGAAAATATTGTGTCCTTGTATACATGTCTTTCTATGTTTTTAATAAAATATGAAATCATATTTTGCTGATTGATTGAATTACTAAAACTTTTCTTATACTGCTTTAACATGCTATGCCCGAATATACATACTGACAAAACGAAAGTAGCATGCTGCAAAACAGGTCTCAAATTTGAGCGTGGTAATAGCAATCAGTAATTTATGTAACTGCATTTTCCCATTTGATTTGAATGAAATTATAACAGTAAAGAAACATATTCATAAAAGTATATGAAGAAGAAAACATGTATTTCATTAAAAGTCGGCTAATATATATGTATTCTATTTTAATTCTAAATTCGGATAACTCAAACTTTTCTCCCAGTCCCTTGAAATTCGAGATACTGAGTGTGGACTGTATATTCAGTTGAAATCTACCAGTGTGAAGACACAATGCCTAGTGCAGTTCTTTCAAGCATTTTTTTGTTTTGTATGGAATTGGCAAATTTGCTATGTACGATGGTTATTCATTACATCTTGCAACTTTTATCAATATCGAATATGTGGTTTTCCCTAGACCAGTTTTGATAAGAGCTTGTTGTGGTTGTGCAAGTCATCATAACGAAGACTTCATTGCAAAAGATTATAGCTTGCATCAAAAGAGGATTAAGTTTTGGCTAGCAATCTTATTTCTGCCTTGTCATATCGAAATGGAAACATATTGGAAAAGAAAGTGTTTTTATTAGTTCCTAGTGAGAAAGTAGTCCTGGTAAAGTAGTTCCTATAAAATGGAAAGTAGTCCCAGTGGTACGAAAATAGTCTGGCAAAGTAGTCCCGGCAAAGTGATATTGTCACTGTTGTGATCATATAGAAATGTTATCACTAACAATGACGATATTATTTCAGCCTGATATGAAAATTAACTGACTGATAAATCCATATAAATCAATGTTAGGTATATAACAAAAATATTATTCATACATTTATGCAAATTTATTATCATCTTGACATATACAAAGGGTCTTACACGAGTGCCAATTGATTTTTGAATTAATCTCGTAGGCAAAAATGATACAATACGAAAAACAAGAGGCCCAAGAGGGCCTGTAGATGCTCTACTGTGTAAAGATGTCATATTTAGCCTTTTCCTATATAAACTTTGGGTCGCCACGGCGGCCATTTTGATTATTGAAAGAAAACAAAAAACACAAACTTAACAGATGCCAACCATTGTGATAAAGTTTCAACAAAATCCTTCAAAATGTTTCAGAGAAGATTTCATATTTAACCTTTTCCTATATAACTCTATGTAAACCTTGGGTCACCATGGCAACCATTTTGATTATTCGATGATAACGAAAAACACAAATTTGATAGAGGCCAACCCAAGGAACATGTACATGATATTTCACTGGAATGGATTAAGTGGTTTCGGAGGAGATGTGGCTTGAAATCTCTTTAAATTTGACCTAATTTTAGCCATGGTGGCCATTTTGGATGACAGACTGCTGCGAAAAACATATTTTGAGGAGGACTATCCCAAAGATCATTGTGATTAAGTTTCATCAAAATCCTTCAACCGGTTTCAGAGAAGATGTCATTTTAAGCCTTTTCCTATATAACGAAAAACACAAACTTGATAGAGGCCAAGCCAAGGAACATGTTTATGATATTTCACAAGAATGGAATAAGTGGTTTCGGAGATGTTTGAAATTTCCCTAAATTTGACCTAAGTTTAGCCAAGGTGGCCATCATGGATGACTGGCGGCCGTGAAAAACAAAAATCTGATGGGGACTATTTTAAAGATCATTGTAATGAAGTTTCATCAAAATCCTTCAAGCGGTTTCAAAAAGGATGTCATTTTTAGCCTTTTCCTATATAACTCTATGTAAACTTTGAGTCGCCGTGGCGGCCATTTTGATTATTCGACAAAAACACAAACTTGATAGAGGCCAACTCAAGCAACATATTTATGGTATTTCACAATAATGGAATAAGATGTTTCGTCGGAGATGTCATTTGAAATTTCCTTACATTTGACCTAGTTTTATCTGAGAGGGGCCCTCCCAAGTAACATTGTGATGAAGTTTCATCAAAATCCTTCAAGCGGTTTCAGAGGAGATGTCGATTTTATAAAATTGCTAACAGACAGACGGACAGACAGACGGACAGACAGACGGACGACAGACGAAAAATGATCGCATAAGCTTGTCTGGCCTTTGGCCAGTAGAGCTAATGATGTGAAATGCAAGATGTTCGCCAAGCTGTCACACCTTATTTGCCAACTTGTTTAATAATTCAATAATGAATAAGCCTCATGTACGATCCCCTACATATATACTGTTCATATAGCTTATGTTTGTGTTTATATGCCATACCGACTTCAAATAAATTTTGTGTCTGTATCTGTACACTTCAGTTACAGCACCAAATGTGCCAATATAGGCATTTGCTTGTGTTTGAATGTATTTTTGTGTCATGTTATAAGGTTAAAAAAGAAATATTAAAATGTATTTACTACAGGAGGAGAGAGATGACTAAATAGTTAAGCTACATACTGAACGAAAAAGATTTAGCTATTTCAATCTAGACAAACAGAAAACCCCAACCATTAAATGAACTGATGGCCATACATACAGGGTATTAAAGGGGCACACAGCAATCTTAGGTCTTAAACAAGCGTGTGGTATTACACGTGTTTTCACATTTAATAATTTCTAAACAAATTCAAAACATATCACTTATATTCGAGTGGCACTAACTTTTCATTAAATCGGACTAAAAGAATTAAACAAAGAGAAATGCATAAATTCTGGTTTTAAATTTCCACTGATATTTCAATAGTATCTAGCAGCTTTAAAGTAGAACTGACATAAATAAAGGTGCTAGTGCCAATGTTCAATAAATACCTCAAGATTGCCATGTGCATGTTTAAAGTCAGCAAAATTATAACCATAGAAAAAGTCTATAAAAAGAACCATTTTCTTCATTGTCACTCAGAAGTGGGTTGACAATGCGAATGTAATCTGTCATAGTTTGTATATTACCTCATCATTTATTGGTTTCACATTTTGCTGATTGAATAAGTTCCCTTGTTGTTGCTGAGGTATATTCTGAAAAGATAATTGTGAATGACCTAATGACATATTTTATCGATTGATAACTTGCGGGGTTGGTTGGAGTGTAATTAAGCCACAATATCACTAGTGTAATACATATGCAAATGAAGGCTGGGTCCATGCTAGGACTTTTCCATTCAGCTCAGTGTGCAAATGGAATTGTGTCTTCGATTTCCAAAACTGGGTAATTCCAATTGATCGCTGTCTATTTAATATTGAATTTATTAAACACTTCTTTTATTAATATATAACCTTTGGTGCGCCTTAAAAACCCCAATTCAATTAATTCAATATTAAACAGCCATGAATGTAAGATCCTATTTATCTACTATTCTATTCTGCATTGTTGGAACAGGAGATATTAATACAGTACAAAACTCAGTAGTTCAGTACACAACTCAGTAGTTCAGTACACAACTCAGTAGTTCAGTAGTTCAGTACACAACTCAGTATTGCAGTATACAACTCAGTATTGCAGTTCACAACTCAGTATTGCAGTTCACAACTCAGTATTTCAATACAAAACTTAGTAGTTCAGTACAAAACTCAGTAGTTCAGTACAAAACTCAGTATTGCAGTATACAACTCAGTATTGCAGTTCACAACTCAGTATTGCAGTTCACAACTCAGTATTTCAATACAAAACTTAGTAGTTCAGTACAAAACTCAGTAGTTCAGTACAAAACTCAGTAGTTCTGTACACTTAGTATTCGTAGTAGCACCATTGTTTCACAATCAAAGTAATTGCTTAATATTCGTAGTAGTAGCATTGTTTCACAATCAAAGTAGCTGCTTAATATCGTAGTAGCAGCATTGTTTCACAATCAAAGTAACTGCTTAATATTCGTAGTAGTAGCATCGTTTCACAATCAAAGTAGCTGCTTAATATCGTAGTAGCAGCATTGTTTCACAATCAAAGTAGCCGCTTAGTATTCGAAGTAGTATTAGTAGTATCGTTTCACAATCAAAGTAACTGCTTAGTATTCGTATACATAGCATACTGAATGGAAAAAGAAACGCAGGGTGCGTATTTCCGCTATATATTGTATGTTTAATATGTTACTGCTAATCGAATGATACAGGGCGACATTAGGCCTGTCCTTTTAGAAAGAAGGTTTAAACAGCACTGAACATACCAATGGTTACCCCTTTAAAGTTTCATTATCATCAGAATGCGCATTTGGCTCAAGCAGGTGAGCAAACTTAGGCTTTAAATGTTGCAATCACTTAACATTAAATACAGTACTGAACTGGCTCAATTTTTCAAAGAGAAACTTCAGCATTTATGAATTTCTTGTTACAACGTGTACTGTGATTAAAACGTCTACAACATCACAGTTGTGTCCTTTCTCTAACTAACTGCACTTTTTATTTTTACAAAGCATCTTATATATGGAATTAAGTGTGCAGTATATGCAATATATAGCGGAAATACGCACTGGTATAAAAATATAAATTAAAAAAAAAAAAATATTGCGATTTTTTCCCCCTCGTATATTTAAATTTTAATCAAAACATTTGTTCGGTATAATAAAATAAATATTGCATCCCAGTGAGGGCGATCGCCTCGGTTGACATTATTTTCCTCAGGTTGACAATATCCACTGTCGCCCTCACTGGGATGCAATATTTATATAATCTTTCCTAATTTGTAATACCATTATGAACTGCAACCATCATTTTTCATCTCTATACAAGTACATGTTAAATATTTAAGACAAATAAAATATGTTGTAAAATAAGTGTTTCCTAAATGAAAATCCCATATATTGAATAGATGAAATACAATTGTAGCATGCGATTGTTGAACACAAGCAAACAAGTTAAACTGAGTATGTTTGACATGAACAGGAAACTATACACTGAAAGAACGTTCCATAGCACCGCTTAAAGCTGACATTTAAACCAAACAATCACACAGTTACATCATGTAGATGTCTGTGAACGTGGGGACGAGTCGGAGTTATTCTCAAGTGGGAGGCAATATGAAGTTCTTCTCCAGTTTAAAAGCAATGAGAGGTTCTTTTCGAGTGGTAGACCAATCTGAGGTTCTTCTCGAGTGGTAGACCAATATAAGGCTCTTCTCAAGTGGTAGACCAATCTGAGGCTCTTCTCGAGTGGAAGACCAATTTGAGGTTCTTCTCGAATGGAAGACCAATCTGAGGTTTTTCTCGAGTGGAAGACCAATTTGAGGTTCTTCTCGAGTGGTAGACCAATCTGAGGTTCTTCTCAAGTGGTAGACCAATCTGAGGTTCTTCTCGAGTTCAATACCATTGGTATTTTTTTACCAGCTGCTGAAAACCAATGGGAGATTCTTCTCGAGTGGAAGACCAATCTGAGGTTCTTCTCCAGTTGAAGGTCATTGGTAGTTGTTTTACCAGCTGCTGGATACCAATGGAAGGTTCCTCTCCAGTGGAAGATCAATCTGAGGTTCTTCTTGTGTGGAAGGCCATTGGTATTTTTTTACCAGCTGTTGGATACCAATGAGAGGTTCTTCTCGAGTGGTAGACCAATCTGAGGTTCTTCTCGAGTGGTAGACCAATCTGAGGTTCTTCTCAAGTGGTAGACCAATCTGAGGCTCTTCTCGAGTGGAAGACCAATTTGAGGTTCTTCTCGAATGGAAGACCAATCTGAGGTTTTTCTCGAGTGGAAGACCAATTTGAGGTTCTTCTCGTGTGGAAGACCAAGCTGAGGTTCTTCTCGTGTGAAAGACCAATCCGAGGTTCTTCTCGTGTGGAAGACCAATCTGAGGTTCTTCTCGAGTTCAATACCGTTGGTATTTTTTTACCAGCTGCTGAAAACCAATAGGAGATTCTTCTCGAGTGGAAGAACAATCTGAGGTTCTTCTCCAGTTGAAGGCCATTGGTATTTTTTTACCAGCAGCTGGATACCATTGGGAGGTTCTTCTCGAGTGGAAGACCAATCTGAGGTTCTTCTCCAGTTGAAGGTCATTGGTAGTTGTTTTAACAGCTGCTGGATACCAATGGAAGGTTCCTCTCGAGTGGAAGACCAATCTGAGGTTCTTCTCGTGTGGAAGGCCATTGGTATTTTTTTACCAGTTGTTGGATACCAATGAGAGGTTCTTCTCGAGTGGAAGATCAATCTGAGATTCTTCTCCACTTGAAGGTCATTGGTAGTTTTTTACCAGCTGCTGGATACCAATGGGAGGTTCTTCTCGAGTGGAAGACCAATCTGAGGTTCTTCTCCAGTTGAAGGCCATTGGTATTTTTTTACCAGCTGCTGGATACCAATGAGAGGTTCTTCTCGAGTGGAAGACCAATCTGAGGTTCTTCTCCAGTTGAAGGCCATTGATAGTTGTAGTACCAGCTGCTGGATACCAACCTGAGGTTCTTCTCCAGTTGAATACCGTTGGTAGATTTTTTTACCATCTGCTGAAAATCAATGGGAGATTCTCCTCGAGTGGAAGAACAATCTGAGATTCTTCTCCAGTTGAAGGTCATTGATAGTTTTTTTACCAGCTGCCGGATACCAGTGGGAGGTTCTACGCCAGTTGAAGGCCATTGGTATGTTTACCAGCTGCTGGATACCAATGGCAAATTCTTCTCGAGTGGAAGACCAATCTGAGGTTTTTCTCTAGTTGAAGGCCATTGGTATGTTTACCAGATGCTTGATACCAATGGGAGATTCTTCTCGAGTGGAAGACCAATCTGAGGTTCTTATCCAGATGAAGGCCATTAGTAGTGTTTTTAGCAGCCACTGGATACCAATGGTTTTTTTTTTTCAAATGGAAGACCAATCTGAGGTTCTACTCCAGTTGAAGGCCATTGGTAGTTTATTCACCAATGGGAGGTTCTTCTCCAGTGAACACCAATCAGAGGTTCATCTCCAGAGATCAATCGGAGGTTCGTCTCTGGAAACTAATCGGACGTTCGTCTCCAGAGACCAATTTGAGGATCTTCTCCAACAATAGACAACCTGCAAAATATTGCTGCGTCAATAACATATATAAATGCATTCATAATATTACAGTTGCACTCATAACATATATAGGTTCATCTACAATATTTGTGTATACACTTACAGGTTTTGTATTTGCATCTACATCTATAATTGTGACCCGACCGTACACCATACCCGAGTAAGGGACTGCTTGAGTACGTTTGAAAAGTCCGGAACTTGACCATACCGGGAATTGAACGCAGGACATTTGGGACGAACGGATTTTGGGACCTTCTGATTCTTTTTAGCGCGATAAAAATAGAACTGATAACAATGTTGACTGAGAACTAATGGAAGCAGAATTGTTTTTACAGCACCTGGAAGTTTAGACTTTTAGCTTTACATACTGAAAATAAGATAAAATAAGACCAGTCTTTCACGTAAAGTTCTGCATTTTGAAATTATTTTTTTTCGTAAAATTATTCTAGAATTAAATTTACTTATACTGACACTACATATTAGAAACAGAATAGGTTTAATGCCGAATTTCATTAGAATACGTTCATTTATCATATATAGTGTAACTTTAAACAGAAAATACACAGAAATGTTTCTTTCAACAGTGTTTCTTAAGAAAAACGCATGTTGACTTACTACACCCAATAAAATCGCAATGGTAATGTCTGCATGTATCAAAGGTAAAACTACTTGTATGCGTTTTCACCGAACATTGCGAAGCATGTGAAAAGCACTGATTATGCGTCGGGCCCCATGTGCATGGTACTCGTCTGCATAAACTATCGGCAAGTATTTTCGTCGCCATTATTGGCGTAAAACTGCAAACTAAAACTTTTACTTTTATATTACCACGTTCTCATAAAGGTGTCTGGCCAGGGCTAGTGTCTAAGTCACCACGTAACACATACAGGTATCTGGGGCTAACGTCTAAGTCACCATGTAACACATAAAGGTATCTGGGGCTAGTGTCTAAGTCACCACATAGCATATAAAGGTATCTGGGGCTAGTTTCTAAGTCACCACGTAACACATAAAGGTATCTGGGGCTAGTGTCTAAGTCACCACATAACACATAAAGGGACTACAGGCGATATGATACACAGGGACATAGTCTAAGTCCCCACGCAACACATAAAGACACTGGAGGCGATATGGATGTCTGGAAGAGAGAGACAGAGGAATCCTGCCCTGCTCTTACTGTCGAACAGATTCCTATGGTGTGTTACCCTACTCGGAAGATAATCTCTGATAAAGGTGTACCGGAAGTAAATCAAATCCCATTGAGTCCAATGCAATATTGTCCAAGCTTTCTAGTTAGCCATTTTTCAAAATGAAATTAATACAAACTAAGATTCACTTACATATTCTTAGTCATGAGACATGACTCTCTAGAACACTGCTGAGAATAGAAGGGGTCATGTGGCATATAAGAAAATAAAATTCTGATATTTGTTGACACCGTGAACAAACTGCATTCATTCGGCACCTCTTAAATGTGTTCTACTTTCACTTTCAAAACTGTCAAGTTGATAAATAAAATCATCATACAACCATGCAAATGGCTTTTAGCTATCACAAACAAGTCAATAAAGTCATTTCAGCCAGAAAAACAAGCCTTAAATACTTAAAAATGTCTTTTATCACAAAAAAAGTTAGGGATTATATATTTGGGAACTCCTTTCGACACCAGGCATGAATATTACAGTAATTTACTTCCTGTATGCCTAAAGGAGACTGCCCGGTGTGTAACTCCCATACACGAGACTGTCCGTTGTGTAACTCTGATAAAGGAGACTGCCCTGTGTGTAACTCTGATAAAGGAGACTGCCCGGTGTGTAACTCTGATACACGAGACTGCCCGGTGTGTATCTCTGATAACCGAGACTGCCCGGTGTGTAACTATGATAAACGAGGCTATCCTCCGAGTACGTTGATAAGCCACTTCTCCTTACACACCGGGCAGTCTCGTGTATCAGAGTTACACACCGGGAAGTCTCGTGTATTAGAGTTTATCCTCCGAGTACGTTGATAAGACACTTCTCCTTACACACCGGGCAGTCTCGTGTATCAGAGTTACACACCGGGCAGTCTCGTGTATCAGAGTTACACACCGGGCTGTCTCGTGTATCAGAGTTCCAAACCGGGCAGTCTCGTGTATCAGAGTTTATCCTCCGAGTACGTTGATATAAAGACACTTCTCCTTACACACCGGGCAGTCTCGTGTATCAGAGTTACACACCGGGCAGTTTCGTGCATCAGAGTTACACACCGGGCAGTCTCGTGTATCAGCGTTACACACCGGGCAGTTTCGTGCATTAGAGTTACACACCGGGCAGTTTCGTGCTCCGAATACGTTAATAACACACTTCCCCTTACACACCGGGCAGTCTCTGTATCAGAGTTACACACCGGGCAGTCTCGTGCATCAGAGTTTATTCTCCGAATACGTTAATAAGACACGTCCCCTTACACACCGGGCAGTCTCGTGTATCAGAGTAACACACCCGGCAGTCTCGTATATCAGAGTAACATACCGGGCAGTCTCGTGTATCAGAGTTACACACCGGGCAGTCTCGTGTATCAGAGTTTATTCTCCGAGTACGTTAATAAGACACTTCCTCTTACACACGGGCTGTCTCGTGTATCAGAGTTACACACCGGGCAGTCTCGTCTATCAGAGTTACACACCGGGCAGTCTCGTGTATCAGAGTTTATTCTCCGAGTACGTTAATAAGACATTTCCCCTTACACACCGGGCAGTCTCGTGTATCAGAGTTACATACCAGGCAGTCTCGTGTATCAGAGTTACACACCGGACAGTCTCGTGTATCAGAGTTTATTCTCCGAATACGTTAATAAGACACGTCCCCTTACACACCGGACAGTCTCGTGTATCAGAGGTTATTCTCCGAGTACGTTAATAAGACATTTCCCCTTACACACCTGGCAGTCTCGTGTATCAGAGTTACACATCGGGCAGTCTCGTGTATCAGAGTTTGTTCTTCGAGTACGTTATTAAGTCACTTCCCTTACACACTGGGCAGTCTCGTGTATCAGAGTTACACACCGGACAGTGTCGTTTATCAGAGCTACACACCGGGCAGTCTCGTGAATCAGAGTTACACACCGGGCAGTCTCTGATACACGAGACTGCCCGGTATGTAACTCTGATACACGAGACTGCCCGGTGTGTAAGGGGAAATGTCTTATTAACGTACTCGGAGAATAAACTCTGATACACGAGACTGCCCGGTGTGTAACTCTGATAGACGAGACTGCCCGGTGTGTAACTCTGATACACGAGACAGCCCGTGTGTAAGAGGAAGTGTCTTATTAACGTACTCGGAGAATAAACTCTGATACACGAGACTGCCCGGTGTGCAACTCTGATGCACGAAACTGCCCGGTGTGTAAGGAGAAGTGTCTTATCAACGTACTCGGAGGATAAACTCTGATACACGAGACTGCCCGGTTTGGAACTCTGTTACACCAGACAGCCCGGTGTGTAACTCTCATACACGAGGCTGCCCGATGTGTTACTCTGATACACGAGAGTGCCCGGTGCGTAAGGGAAAGTTTCTTATTGCCGTAAGCCTGGGAAGATCCATTTTTGCTTAATGTTGCCTATATGCTTTATATATGTACATTTTATGTTACCTATATCAGTCAGGGGTGTAACTGATTGAAGTTATTTTCTAATAACTTTAATGGGTTATTTTATCAATAATTCAGGAGTTTTCTCCCTTTGAATACAGTTCGATAGATAACTTAAATAAGTTATGAGTAAATGTAAACACCTTTCCAAGGGAAACAACTTATTTATATGATTGTTTAATTAACACTTCATTGTAAGATTTAAGTCCCTTGCTGGAATAACTATATTCAGTTATCAGTACTGCCCTGTCAACTATGCTAAATCAGTGAGCCTACAGAAAATGTGTTATGTTAAATACTTTAAAGTTATGAAAATGGTAAGTATGCATGAAATAGATCGCTATTATGGGTAACATGTTTGATAGAATATGTTTGAATAAAAAGTTGAAAACATGTTACAATTGTATGGGAAGTAACCCAATAGGTCTCTGCCATTAAGATGGTGTTCATTTTAATATACCATACATTTAGTTTCTTACACATGTAAACTTAAAATGATACAGGTAACACATCAATAAAATGATCAACATAATCATGTAATATGTATAAACAGATTGCGATGTGCCTCAGTCTTATCCATCAGGCAAAAGTTAGAAAAATAACTTGTTTAGGTTATTAGAGTTTTGGAGCTTTTTTTTCTCAAAATAACTGAAATAAGTTTCAGATATTCATCTGTTTGTAAATCTGTTTTCTATCAAAACAATAATATTCCTGCAACATCTGATATTTTTTATGGTTCTTTCATCTTTGTTGTTAACTAATTTGCCATAAATTCTTCTCCGCAAGGTTTAGCAATAGTTTATTCAAGCTTTTAATTGTCAGGGGTGTAACTGATATTAGTTACCTACTAATAACTTAAATGAGTTACATAATAATATGGAGAAAGTAGCAAAATAGTTTAAAGACGTTATTTCTGAAAAGTTCATCACCATATTTCACTTGTGGCCATAGGCATTGTTTTAGGGTAAAACATAACTTGTTAAAGTTATTTAGTAAATAACTGAAATCGGTACAAAATAAATAAGTTATTTCTGAAAAGTTTACCATAGTTCACATTTGGCCATAGGCATGTGTTTTTTGGGGGTAAATCATAACTTGTTAAAGTTATTTAGTAATAAATCAATTACACCTCTGAACTTATCCCCAAATTAAAACAAGACTGAAGTGTCTACATAATGTGGGTTGGACAGTCTTCCTTTTCAGTCGTATATGTTGGTCCCATTCCTAATCTAAACAAGACTCAGTGTTTTTGGGGGCTGTTTTAATAGCCGTTTTTCGGTCATATTTCTAATGCCAAAACATATCTTTTTTTTACCCAATTTTGAAGAAATAGAAACAATTTTGGTAAATATGTCACATTTATAGAGTACAAAACGCTTTTAATTGCCTCCGTTGACTTGGTGTACAGTTAACAGTATTAATGATAAAATTCTGACATTAATGTTTTAATGGATCTATTTTCTTGTTTACGAAAATTCGCGCTAAAATTCCCATTTGTTATGTTCCCCAAAAAAAGAAAAAACAACAAAAAAACAACAACAACAACAAAAAACAAACACTGAGAGTTGTCAGAAGATAGCAGAGCTCACCTTGTGTGGGCAAAGTGGGAAAAGTTAAGAATCTCTGTTATGAACTATAGATCGGTTACTTTAACATGTTTCTTGTAAAATACGTGAATCAGAGAAAGCATTTATTTTCACTTGAATTCAGAACATTTGATCAGCAAAAATCAACATGGCTTTGTAAAAGGTAACAATGACTAACAAACCTGCTAGAAACTCTAGAATCAGTCACTAATAATTAAGACAATGGTATATTATATCCACAAATATTGTATATCTTGTCTAACAAAGTGCATTTGATTCAGCTGAACTTGAGAGACAGTTAGTGAAATTGGAGGCTTAAGGGTTACAGGGTAAGGTTTTAAATTGGATAAACGATTTTCTGACTGGACGTTAACAAGCAGTAGTTATTAGAGGCCAGTCATCTACGGAAAAAGACGTCTTAAGTGGAGTACCCCAAGGATCAGTATTGGGGCCTCTTTTGTTTATACTCTTTATAAATGAACTACCAGATATTAAAATCACATTTTTTGGCGGATGATACAAAGATTTTCAATTCATGTAAATATATGAATATATTACAAGATGATTTAAAAACATTACAATCATGGTCAAATATATGGCTTCTGAGATTTAATGTAGCCAAGTGTAAAATAATCCATTTGGTTATGATGCTCCAGAAATACTTACAAATTAAAACATATAGACATTGAAAATTCAGATTAAAAAAGGGATTGGGGAGTTATTATTAGTAAGAATAGAAAGCCAAATGAGCAGTGTAGTGCAGCAGCAAAGAAAGCGCTGCAACGATACACTTATTAGAAAACAGTGATAAAATAAGCTTTTTTATTATATATACCAGTTATGTACGTCCTCTATTATAATATTGTATTCAGGCTTGGAGTTCTTATTATCGTAAGGATATTGAATGTTTAGAAAAGAATACATCATCAAGCAACCAAACTAGTACCAGAGCTAAGAAATCTCAGATATGAAAAAATACTTTCAGCTTTAAATATGTACTCTTTTGAACAGGGACGTGTCAGAGGCGATCTCATCGAAACATTCAAGATACTGAAACATAAATATGATTTGGACTCTTCATCATTGTTTAAAGTTACTGATCATACCACACATGCAACGAAAGGACACAGTATGAAGTTATTTAAGCCGAGGCTTGTAAAAGGTCTGTCTTTGAGACAAAACTTCTTCAGTATACGAGTGATAAATCAATGAAACAGATACACTATCATAAATGAATATCATCAGGATCACGAACATGTAAAATGATTGTCTGTTTACAAAGTGTACAGTTATATAACATTATTAAGTTACTTATATTTTTAAGTGTCATGGGTTTAACATTAATACTACATCACTCTGCAGTCAACGTGGTCATGCAGCAGGACATTTTCGTTTACAGTAATATTAATTATGTCTATTTGCAAAACATAATGGCTTCCAGAGATGTGCTCTGGGCTTCTATATTTTTAAGTTACATAAAATATAACTCAAATAAGTTATATCAATGACTGCAGATCGAGGTTCAAATACAAAACATACACAATGGACAGGGAACTATTAGCATAGTTAGCATATTAGAATCCAACTCTTCTTTCTGAAAACTGGGTCGTATTACAAATGATAAGCGGCATGCACAGTTTAGAAAGGTGTATTCTCATAACATGCCTCTTGACTCTACTGTCACACCACACAAATTCGTCAGAACACAGATTCACAGAAACTCATTTATAAAATTTAAAATGTTATCAAAGTTATAAACAAAAAATGACATTTATGATGTTAATCTTTTCTGTTTTACAAGTAATCACATCATCAATATTATGCGGTTAAAATGTTTACCATTTTTAAGTTCCATTTAAAATGTTACATCGACAGGGTACATAGACAGTAAGTAGTGTTAACTAATTTAAGTTACTTGCTAAATAACTTATACAAGTTATCTAAATAACTTTTACAATTTATCTAACTTAAACACGTTATTTCTTAATCTGAAGGGTCCAACATAACTCCTACAAGTTTTTGTTTATTATTTGCCACACATATAAATAACTAGATGTATCAGGAGGTTGATTAATATGTCATTAGCTTAGTTTAAACGAAAGATTCCCCTATTTTTGCTGGGTCATCCTTGTGTTGGTTATTACATATTAATATTGATAATGAAGAAAAATAACTTAAATAAGCTATTTCTGAATAATTAACCACATTTCACGTGTAGCCATAGGCATGTATCTTTGGGGGTAAAACATAACTTGTTTAAGTTATTTAGTAAAGTGATAAGTTATTTCTGAAAATAAATATAAAAGTCGAACATGAAATGGAGCTTTCACAGAACACAGTAAACACAAAAACACGCAAAACGACAAACATTACGTGGTCCCGCC
This sequence comes from Cyrtodaria siliqua, assembly GCA_037043455.1. Taxonomy (NCBI): domain Eukaryota; kingdom Metazoa; phylum Mollusca; class Bivalvia; order Adapedonta; family Hiatellidae; genus Cyrtodaria; species Cyrtodaria siliqua. The sequence continues at coordinate 46,558 of JAWPHD010008579.1, read as the reverse complement.
TTAATTCCATTAAGCGATGGGAAAGGTTATATTAGCAGGATTTTATAAGCGATATTTCGACAATAAAACACGTTTAAAAACATTGTTTATTGAAAAAAACGTGATAAACTGTTTAAAATTACATATTACATGTTTTAATTTGACAATTTGCAAACGTTTTATGCCGGAATTAAGGTTTTAAGCCAACCCCGTAGTGGAGTGCGTAGTCCAGTGCTACAGCGCCGAACTCCAGATCGAGAGGTGGTGGGTTCGATCCTCGCCGCGGCCACGTTATTTATCCTTGAGCAAGATAATTAATCCACATTGCTTAGTACTGGTTCTATACAGGAAGCCATCGAGAGTGATTAATATAAGTTGCAATAACTTGTTTCGCAATCGATGTAAAAATAAATATGTTTTAACTATTAACCCCGTTTTCCCTGCTTGGAGCAGGGGTTGGATGGGGTATGAAAGTTAATACTCGGAACACGTAATGGTTAATAAGGAATAAAGGTATCACACACACAAAACAGGTTGACAGTAGGGCTATCACCTTGGAACGGTCAGTGGCAAAATAGGCCGCTTGGGGGTTTAAACCAGTTTATAGGGCGCCTCACACTTACCCTACTTCATCCCAAATTACGGGACAGTGTAAATAAAGAAACCCCGTCATGAACTATTCTCTAACCAAAAAGGCAGCATGTGTTTAACATGTGTTTCTTGTAAAATAATTGAATCAATATTCAAAGAAAGCATGCTTGTTCACTTGAATTCAGAACATGTGATCAGCAAAAATCAACATATCTTTGTAAAAGGTAACTACAGATGTTGTATATCTTGACTACCGAAATGCACTTGATTCAGTTGAACATGAGACTTTTATTGAAACTGGATACAGGCTTACGGGATACAGGGTAAGGTATTTCAATGGATAAAAGGTTTTCTTACTGGACGTAAACAAACAATAGTTATTAGAGGACAGTCATCTACAGAAAAAGACGTCTTAAGTGGGGTACCCAAGGATAAGTATTGGGGCCTCTTATGTTTATACTCTTTATAAATGAACTACCATATATTATTGGCAGTAAATCACAGCTTTTTTGTGAATGATACAAAGATTTTCAATTCCTGTAAGAATATGAATATATAACAAGATGATTTAAATACATTACAATCATGGTCAGATCTAGGGCTTCCGAGATTTAAGTAGCCAAGTGTGAAACAATCCATTTTGGTAATGATAATGCAGAATATATAAACAATATAGATATTGAAAATTCAGATTCAGAAAGTGATTTGGGAGGTATTATCAGTAAAACTGGAAAGCCAAATAAGCAGTGTAGTGCGGCAGCAAAGAAAGCGATGCAAGGTCTCGGTTATTTGAAAATAATTTTTAAACACTCTGATAAAAAAATCTTTATTATTATATATACCAGTTATATACGTCCTCTATTAGAATATTGTGTTCAGGTTTGGAGCCCTTATTATCGTAAGCATATTTCATGTTTAGAAAAAATATACCACCGAGCAACCAAACCAGTACCAGTGCTAAGAAATCTCAGAAAGACTTTCAGCTTTA
>JAWPHD010008579.1:0-37500 GCA_037043455.1 Cyrtodaria siliqua | reverse complement strand
GTTATTAAGTTAGTCATGGTAGAATTAGTTTGCATTTAATTCTAACACGGCCTCCGCAGTCTTTCATATACACAAAGAAGAGAGACCGATGTCTGTTATTCTACGATAAAATACAGCTGTTCCATTCATTCCCCGCGTATATTTCATCCGTTGGAGGCGCCGCGTTAAATGTGTGCGCGTAGCTGCCTATACGCGAGTACGCGGCTGAATCCACATGATTCTGACAAAAGCACCTCAGAATGCACCAGATTGCACCATTGTTTTCAACATTTTCCGTGGGGGCATGCCCCCGGACCCCACTACCACAATTATGAATCCACATGAATAGAGGGCTAGCTACGCCCCTGACGTCATTTGGTAAATATACGTCACGAAGACAAACTCAACATTAATGTTAATGAAATTTTAAAAACAACAAACGTGCCATGCTGCCAAACCGTGCACACACCCGATATAAACCCATCATATGCACATATAACATGACTAAGCATCTTGAACAATTTGAGAACTTTTGACGTCATATAGCGCAAGCTACATGACGTAAGCAATGACAATTGTTTGTCACGTGACTTGAAACAAGTCATTTGCGTGTATAGAAACGTAGAACTTTGCATACGGGGGCGCCCAATGGAACAGCATGTAAACATAGCAGCCTGATAGCCTGATATAAGCAGCCTGATTACCTTGACCTCCGAGATAATATATAGTGCCACAACAATAGCGTAAACAATGGGGTTACTGTTGTGTTAGAATCGAAATAATAAATACGTACCTGTATTTTATCGGCGAATAAATACAGTTAGTCGTTCGGATGCGAGTAGTTAAATCACTCGTGCTAACGCCCTCGTGATTTAATTACTACGCATCCGAACTCCGAACGGTATTTTATTCACTGATAAAACACAGGTACATATTTATTATTTCTTAAATAAAAAAAAAATAGCTTAAACAGATAAATTATCAAAAATTAATATCATTAGGATCACGAACATGTAAGATGATTGCCTGTTCGAATCATGTTTTTGAAAAATACAACAACTCAAATTAGATTTCATAACTGTGTACAGTTATATAACTTTATTAAGTTACTTATATTTTAAGTGCCATGGGTTTAACATTAACAGGGCATCACTCGGTAGTCAACATGGTCACTCAGCAGGACCTTTTTTTAAGTTATATAAATTATGTTTATTTGTAGAAAATAATGGCTTCCGGAGATTCACTATTCCCTTCCATATTTTTAAGTAACATAAACAATAACTCAAATAAGTTATCAATGACTGCAGATCGAGGCTCAACCTCAAAACATACCAACTAGACAGGGATCGAACTATTAGTATGATTAGCATATTAGAGTCCTACTCTTCTTTCTGAAAACTGGCTCGTAATAAACTGAGAACTGCCTTGTCGATAAACATGATGAACATAGAACTACAGGTTATGCAGTACGTAGCCATTTAGTAAGCTTGGTACCCCATCAGCATGCTCAGAAACCAACGCAATCATGTAACAGGGAGGAGGCGTGTACAAGTGATAGTCTTCGCCCTCCATCGTCCCCCTTTATTACTTCTCTATCATTTTGTTTACTAAATTGTTATTTTAAAAATCTCCCACACACCACCACCTCATCTCCGTACTCCCGTCATTTCTTATTCCTTGTCTCTGACCCCACCCAATATCCTCTCCCACATATAGCATATACATTTGGCCATACCTCTCTGTCTACGATATAATTCATCTCATTTCCCATTGAGGTTGCTCTCTCAGTGTAAGTTATTAAAACTGTTACCATGGTTACAGGACATACAAAAAACGTTTTTCACACAATTTACTTTCAATTGGTATTTAATATTTAACATCATTTTTATTTATCATGTTTATTTAAACAAATAACATGTTGAACAGCTGTCCCATACAATTTCATTTCCCAAAGTGCACGTACATGTTCATCATATATAAACATGAACGATGACGATGAATATACGAACAAACCTGCACGAGTTATCTTATCTCATTTTTCAATTTTCCGACATTTAGCAGACAATAACTTACACAAGTTACATTTTTCTTAGACCGATCAACCTTCCAACACGATGCGTAGAAGTTTATCGGCGATGCGTACGAGCATTGTTGACTAACTTTATCAGGGAAAGGTACAATAAAACAGGGAAAAAATACGGCAGGCGCCGAAAAAAATGGGAAAGGATATAAATATGTGTCTGAAATTACTCAAATTTGATCAATTTTGTGAAAAAAAGCGCATAAAAATCGGAAAATTATCACTCTCCGTCAAGTCAGCTTCCATGCTGTCAATGCTGCTGGTACTTCCCGTCTAGCTACATGCCTTGAGAAGTAGCAATGACGTAAACTACCGCGAATTTCAAAATAAACAGCGATTTTCCAAGGATGTTCACTGCTACAAAATAATAACGTGTACAAGATATTTGGAGAATAACTTCAATCAGTTACACCCCTGACTGTATATGTCCTATATATGTTATATTTCGTAAAATATGTATTTGTCAGCTGAAATAAAAAAAAAATACATAAATACATACCGTACTCGGAGAATAACTTCTGATACACGAGACTGCCCGGTGTGTAACTCTGATACACGAGACTGTCCGGTGTGTAAGGGGAAGTGTCTTATTAACGTACTCGGAGAATACACTCTGATACACGAGACTGCCCGGTGTGTAACTCTGATACACGAGACTGTCCGGTGTGTTAGGGGAAGTGTCTTATTAACGTACTCGGAGAATACACTCTGATACACGAGACTGCCCGGTGTGTAACACTCTGATACACGAGACTGCCCGGTGTGTAATGGGACGTGTCTTTAATTGCTGATATAAGAGACTGCCCGGTGTGTAAGGCGACGTGTTTTAAATTGCCTAAGGACACACCGAAGCAACCCTATAACGCCAATGAGGCTTGAACCCGTAATCTCCGGATCAGAGCGCTAATGGACCAAAGGTGGCCCCTATAATAAGAAACCCTTTGCATATGATTATGTGACGAGACTAGAAAGCTTTATCCTTTTATACACAAAATTAATACGCCTCAGAAAATTTGTACTTGTAACATGTTTGAAGTAACACGATTTGTTTTATTTATTTAAGATTTACCAAAAAGTTAAATTAAAAATGAAATTGAAACTATTTTCACCTATGTCTGAATGCGTACATGTATTGTTGCAAGTTTATTAATGATTTGGCCTTGAAGAAAGTTAAAAATAATATAAATGTAAACATGTTTACAATGTATGCAAATTATTGATGCAATTTCATGTATGATGAAATTTGGACTGTTTTCATTGGACTGTTTTATGCAAATTCATTTATGATGAAATTTGGGACTGTTTTCATCGGGGAAGCCTTTGGAACAATCTTTGGGCAGTATATAAACAGACTAGCTTTGGGAGCATCCCAGCAGTTGAGTTGAGTTCTATTTAGTAAAAAGTTAATTTTGAATTGGATGCTTTTAAAAATATAAAATACATTTGTGAGCGGATTTATTTATTATTGCGCTCATTCATAATAACAGTGAAACTGGATATTTGGACTAAACCGGAAACATTGGAAATTAATTTAGACTAAAGACAATTAATACTTGGATTAAAGAGACACTTGCTAATGTTAATTAAAGAAACATTGGATAATTTTATTTGGACTTAATTCAAAAATTTGATATTAATAAAAAACTGGGTTTATGTATTCTGTAAATGATTAATTTATGTAAATAAATTTGTTAATTATATTTTGTGTGTTGCTGGTTTTGCTTCCTTTCTTGTTACATGTTACTCGTAACACTATGATGCCAGGAACCGTTATATACTCAGTCGCAAAAGAAAGTGTACACTTTGAACATTTTACTTTACACCCTATCCTCTTTATCAAGCGACAGTCCCTTAATGATACAACCTATTGAAAAACAAATGACAACATGATATTGGCAATGGAAAGATACAAACTTTGGTACCAAACATGGCATATTCAATTTGGAATTTGTCAATTTAATTCTAAACAAACTTTATACAATTAAATCTAAACAAAACTCAGTGTACACTTTATTTTGCAACTGAGTATATTACAGTTATATGGCCTAAGTACTTAACGACAATTAATGATGTAGACCATCATGATATAACCAGGTGTTAATATTGGACGATTACCGACTCAGGAGAGTTTTTCAACACCAGATTAACATGCTAGATTAAACTTTTAACACATTCATTAATACGATAACGAGCAACTAATATTTAATCAGCAATAACTTTCTAATCTAAATGATTTAACTTCTGTTAACCTTTGTTTTCAACTTCAAATCACTTCAAATGGATTACTGCCATAACTGAATTATGTGTCGCTGCCATGGTCAACATAACACGAATGTGAGGGAATATTATTTTAAAGGGCAATGTTAACACTAAATTGCGACGTCTACACCATTTTGAATTTTAAATTTGATACTTTCTCAATAAGTGTGTTAAACATAATTAATCTAACTTTGGTAACACAACGAGGAAAAAATACAAAATAATACAAACATTTTTATTTCCCCGATTTAATATGTTCTTGCAGCTGAATAATTAAAACAAGGGTACTAAAAATACAGCTCGATATATGCTTCAGCGTGTCCCTTTAAGTTGAACACGGAGTCCATGCTTAGTTTTTATGAGTGTATTATCACATCATAGAAATATAGCCTTCCCACAATTACCATGTCGTCGTATATACATAGTTGAAATATTCACACCGCCATCGTCATATCTACACATTTAATTGGACTGTTTGCAAATAATCGGAAACAAATAGGCTCATGTGGGTCGGTATTGCAATGTGAAATGGAACCAACCATGGCTCATATTGGGTTCGAGGGAGCCCGGCACATGCACCCTCAAAGAATGCCATGTGATAAACGAGAAAATACCGTTTCTTTGAGACTGTTCGATTTGAACAATGTGAGTACCTGCTATTTTGTTTATTGCACATCGTTAACAAATCACCAATGGAGAGTTCACAATAGATGTTTTAAAATAATAGTTCTTAATTAAACAAAATCTCGCACACATTGCATTACCAATAGTTATTTTGTATTTGGTATTTGTATTTTTCCTTAGATAAAAATATCTTAATTTGTAATTCATATAAACCCGACGATATAAAACAACGACGATATTCCGGTTTTACCAGTTTTTCAAACGATAGTTAAGTATAGAGAGGAATGTATTTCTAATTATAAATTATACCTATTAAACCGGAATGGAGCAGGAATGACACTTTATCTATGAAAATGACTTCCTTTATCATGTATAAATCTATTAAATCATTTTAGAATGATTTTATTTTTTAGAATTTTGTGATTCTTGGTTTCAAGAAACTCAGTACTCAATGGGTGATACAAACAGTCTTAATCTGTTTCTTACAGCAACTTAAAGAAAGTGATGAAAATATGAATGAAGCATTCTGATCGGTTCATTGATAAGAATTGGACTAATGAAACCGGTTAATTTAAGCCTCATTACATTTTCAGAACACACATGTTTTACTGGACATTGAGTAATGAGGTTCTTGAAACCCAGAAACACACAATTCTAATTATAAAATAATTCCAAAATGATTTAATAGACGGTTTAAGATAAGAAACAACCATCAACGCTAATTTTAAATAATTTAAATCATTTATTGGGCTAATATTTTCCTCCATCACATTGTTTCAGTTATTAAACAGCACTTCGGCAAACGTTTACTATGCATTCTTCTTGAAGATGTGAAAATAAGACTGTTGAGAACTCTCGTCATTCTTGCGAACAGCTCTGTAAACTGCCACGGAGTAGGATATGTTAGATGAATTACGGAGGATTGAACACGGGGCCTCCGGTTACAAATCCGCCGCGCTACCGACTGCGCCACGCCAGCCCTCTAAGACTATGTGTTAGATGAAAACAATTATAATTACTTCAATATAAATGACAGTGGAGGCAGTTTAATATGTGAATTCATTGCATAGGTGTTTTTAATTGTGAGAATCCTATACATGGAGTAGATACGAATGGATTTCGGTTAGTATTTGTTTTCTAGATGCATAACATTCGTTAGGGACTGTGGTGAATTTGTAATACGCATGTTGCGTATATTGTTAACCCGAGTGGGATGTTTTGTTGTTGTTGTTAATATGGTTGCACTCATTAAACATATGACATGTTCTTTTTACAGGACACTACAGCGAACGCGGAGACCCACTCCAGTACCGTCAAACGTCTGATGCTCCATGGTCTTAGACTGACAACACTCACCGAACACTTTGTCGGCAAAATGACACGGCTCGCAAAACTCGACCTTGGAGAAAACCAGCTCGGCGATCTACCAGAGTCGTTCAAACAACTGGAGAACTTGGTTGAACTGAATCTGAATAAAAACAAATTCGTGAAAATACCACTGAGTGTGGGAATGTTGCGGAATTTGACTCGGCTCTACTTGAGCCACAACAGCATAGACAGTCTAAAAGGACTTGAGATGTTGAAAAAGATGCAAGTGCTTATGCTTGACCACAACAGATTCTCACACGTGTTCAAATATATTTCACACATGAAGAATTTGGAGATTTTAGACTGCAGTCATAACAATATACGAGAGGTTGAAGTAGACGTCAGACACCTGAAAAAACTCAAAGAGCTCAATATCACAAAGAACAGAATATCCGTCCTCCCAATCGATGTGTTTCAAATGCCTAGATTGGAATCGCTCATAGCAAATCAAAATCAGATCTCGAAGATTCCAGTGTTTGCTTTGAATCCACAGCTTTGTAAAACTATGGCAGAAATAGAACTTGCTGAAAATACATTGAACAAGTTTCCAGGACACCTGTTGCTTTTGACAAAGAAGCTAGATCTCACGTCGAACAGGATCAAAACACTGGATTGTAACAAGATGAAAAAGATGAAAATGAAAATGGGTCACGAGTTGTTCGTTGATGGCAACCCTCTGATGTTTCCACCCGTAGATGTTTGTGAATACGGACTTAAATCGATACTACAGTACTTTCAAGAAACACAGACGGATGTAACTGTTTACCAAGGAGTTAAAGTGAGTAATTTTTATTGTCCCTTTTTCATGTTCATTTTTTACTTGTTTTATATTAAATCTATATGCCAAATATTAAAGAAATTGTACACATTTTTACTCAGTAAGGATAGCATGCACATCTTATTTTTCAAAACAAAGACACAGGTCCGAACTTAACTGGAAGTATATTTTTGAAGGTACAGTTTAACTATTGAAAACGAGTAATAACGTAGTTAGCATTTTACAGGTGCTGGTTCTCGGTGCACATGACAGTGGTAAAACTAGTTTTATACAAACACTTGTCGACGGGCAGTCAAGATTGTCAGAGGAAATGTACGAGAAATCCGCTGGCATCGAAACATGTGACATGACCTTCGATACCAGCCATGGAGAAGAACAAACTATTCAATATGATATCAAAGGCGCACAAGTAAACACGTATTCCAAGTGTTCCAAAAAACATATAAAAGTGAACTCCGGACATCGCTCAACCAAAGTAAAAACGTTGAACCTGACGTTGTGGGATTTTTGCGGTCACCCATTCTACCTATTTCCACATTATATGTTTTTTGAACAACCGGCGATTGCTATCTTGACATTTAACATGCCTAAATACAAAAGCGAGAACTTCCATGAAATGATCGGGTCCTGGTTTGATTGGATGATCACAAAGACCAGTAAACTTCGCGTTTTACTCGTTGGTACGCATTCCGACCAACTGGACAAGGAGACCATCAAAGCAGTGTGTGTTGACGTGAGAGCAAAGCTCTCGGCAGACACGGAGAAGCAGAGACAGATGATTCAGAAGAAGATAAACGTGATCAAAGAGAAGCAACACATAACGCAAACTTTCTCGTCGCAATTGAACGCAATGTCGTCTTTACTGCAGGAGAAATTTATCGTTCAGAGTGAAGTTATCGTAACGAGTGCATCACTGAATACAGGTAATACGTTTTCCTCCAAAATATAATATAAACCTACTTATGCTTAAGAGCTTCTACCTATATCTACCCAATTTCGATATAAAATATTAAATAATCAAAAGTATTGTATTTTTACGTAAACAATCATATTTTATGAGTATTATATTATGAAGAAACATGTGTTATATTCGTTCGTTTTTTTTGTAAATTATTATTTATGATCAAAATAAAACCTGCAATAAAAGGCTGCCATGCCTTCAATTCCACTCACATTTTCTGACAATTTATGGTGTTTCTTTTTACGAATGGCTCGGGCATGCGCCATGCGCTTCAGTTAAACAACACAACTATTCGGAAGAATTTTGATAGTAAATTAATAAGATAGGAAAAAATCTTTAATCGGTTTCAATACAACGTTTACGAATGAAATTGCAAATATTCGATCTTTTCTATCGACAGTTTTTCAACACAACGGGTATTTACGATTACCTTTTACCTTTTTCGTAGAACCCTTTATGACTAAGTAAAGTTTATATCATTTCGTGGACATAGGTAGGGTCTCTTTAAGCAATACAGGGCTACAGTTAACAACTGTGAAATGTGTAACAACATCTGCGCATTGTCTTCAATTGAATTCCCGAGAAAACGTAAGGGATATTTCTTTTAAAGAAAGTTTTTTCTAATTAAAGCAATGCTTTTCATAAGAAAGCATGCCAAAGCATGAAAAACGCATGCACTTATGCATGATTTCAGCACACGTTCTCTTTGTATAATTGTTCACAAAATGTATGGCTACTTTGAAAAGCACTGGTTCATTGAAACGCTCTAACAACACCCTTTCATTTGATTCTTCAATTTTCAACCTATCAATCTTTGTATTTTTATCTCATGATGCAATTCCAGCAATGTATGTTTTTCCATTTCTATTTAACCCTATTGTTTAGTTGATCCTTCATAAAGTCAATCGCGTCTTCTTAAATACTTGTTTAGGCTACGAAACAGTAAGAGCATCTATCGAGTTGTTGTCAAATGACCCCAAACAGTTCCCAAACGTTCTCCGAACAATACCGAGTTTGTGGCTGGATGTAGAGATGTTCACGGAGGACAAGGGCAACGCAATGGTGGTGCCGATCATGAAGTTTGAGGACTACAAAAATGTGGTTGACGCCAAGTTTGGCATGAAACACATACTCAACAACATAGTGCAGTATTTACACGAAACGGGAAAGGTAGATATAGTTATTATTAAAATGGAGACTCGTCAATATAACTAAAATGCCAAATTTGTATTGTAAACAGTTCTGTACCAAGTTTCGTACATGTGAATATATGTTTATGTAACAATACATACATGACTGAAATAATCATTGTTTAATGCGTAACATGATCTTTGATTGGAAAAATCATTATTCACTTGTTGTAGACTGGTTGCTAAAATTTTGTTTTGTATTTGCACAGGTGTAAACCATGTAATTGAAAATAACATCTGTCAGAATACTGGTGTACAATAACTACCAGATATTGTTACGCCCATCTCGATGTTTAAATCAACAAACTCGATGAGACCACATTTATACTATATACTATTTATTACTTATGCAGACGATATTTTAAATACAAATATGTTGCCTGCTTAATGTAGACATGTTACTTATTAGTTAACCTTATAGCCAGTTGGTTTATACAGGGTGTATTAAAGATTATGTAACCTATCTATTACTTGGCTTTATGTTCCATTGGAAAACAGTCGCATTCAGTGCATACAGCATTAATGACAATATTACCTCATTGATGTTTAAACAACTGATTGGTGAACTCCTTTTTGAAGATACTGTATAGGACGAGAGTAGAATGAAACCAAACTTACTTGACATTTTACTTGTATTCATTCTAGGTTTTATGGTTTTCAAACAGTCAAGCACTTAAAGGACATATCATTCTCAGACCAGCTTGGTTCTTCGACATCTTCAGAGCAATATTCCGCCACGATCTAAAGGAAAGGTTGGATATCGAAGTGGAGGACAGCTTTAGAACTATTGGTAATACGCCTATATTATCTTATATATGTGTTATACTATTGTAATACAAAATAAAAGAAGTTATATACATTTAACACACTCTTACAGAAATGCCTTTTTAAACATTGCATTTATTTAACTATTTTGATAACATTATATTATGCAAGGTTCTGCATCATATCCGTTTTATATGGAAAAATAATCCCCATAATCTACCGGAAATCGAAGACACATTTCCGATTACACATCGAACTTAACGTAAAAATGTCGACCGATTATGTGGCCTTTAATTGCACTTGCTTATAACGGATCCCCATTTCTATAGTTATTACCCTCCCAGTCAGCAACTTGCGCGATAAACGTTTTATATCAATAAATACTGAAAACGGAATCAATGACCACAAAAAAGAGAAACAACTTAGTTTTACAGTTTATTTTGTCTATTATTGAGAGGCAATATATGGTGCAACATCTTTCACGTCACCCAGCATTGACATAAGCGACGTTTTACTTTAAAGCCATAATGACTGGACTTAATGAGAGGAAAGGTGCAACACCTCTCACGTCCGGGACTCAATGAGAGGAAAGGTGCAACACCTCTCACGTCCCCAAGCATGGGAATAAACTATGTTTTAATTTAAAGCCATAAAGTAATGATTCCAAAGGACCAGTAAGTAATATCACTACTCATTCGAAGTCGTGGACAACTTTTAAAAGACGTCATACAGCACTAAACAAGCGCTAGTGTGAAAGTTAATAAATACTGAAACGGAGATATTTATTGAGTTCATGAGAGGTTATATAAGGTGAAACACCTATCAAGACCCTTATCGTAGAAGGATATACGCCCATCGTTAGTTTTATACTTTCAAAAAGCGGAAGCTTGTACTTATGTTGTAGTGACAATATGCGAAAAAGTCGCTTAGTTAAGGAATTAGCTCGGACCAGCTAGAAAATGGGCTTATTATATATCAAATGAAAGGTAATTATGTGTACTAAACGATCCCACCAAAATTACTTGCCCAAAGTGGTACAGTTTTTTTAAAATGGCGCCTGAACACCACAACCCATAAATAACAAATTTCAGCAAAATATTAGCTACCGACTAAAATTATAAGTTTCAGAGAAATGATAGCTCATTTTTCGTTAACAAATGTATATAAACATCTTCCTACGTACGTAAAATAATTGTGTATGCTATTTTTCATGTTTAACTAAAAATTATTTCTTAAATATAAGGAATAATACTATACTTAAAATTACCGATTTTTTTTTAAAATAGGACAATTATATTTTGTTTAATACATGTTCGCGTGAAATTAATTAATCAATTCATTTTAGTTCAATAATAAATGTAATAAAATATGTAAGAACAGATTTACTACAAAAGCAATAATATAAAACGCATAAACTTTCTCAAATTATGACGAAACTTTTCCTACTCCGATTTGTATATTTTAATGCTTAAACATGTATGGTACTAATCATATAAAAGTCTTTTGTTGTTGCTTTAAAGTTACTGTTATATTATGCAATATATTGATACTATACATGATTTCAAATATCACACTCATATTTTAAAATATGTTTGGTTATCCAAAATAATTTTAAACTGTATATAAAGGGAGATAATTAATCAATGGCGTTGTACTCATCTTATTAGTTTGTTAATGAATATATAAATTATTCAATTTTTTTAATTAGCTTTACTCGTTATTCTGTACAATACATACATGAACCACTCTGATTTTAATGTTGGAAAGATACTTTACTACTCTTTTTTTGCTGCGATCAAGACGGTTGTGTAATTATATAAGTTTAAGAATGTTCACAATGCGCACTTTGTTTCCCGCAATGCAAAGTACTAATTGATTTTGTATTGTTCTTGCCTTATACCTGCGTGTAAAATAGTTTAAAAAAGTGTATCCAGTACCAATGGTGGATTCTTCTTCACTATTGAGAATCCATATCACTTGCGAAGACAAATATAGTTTTTGGAAGGTTGTTTTTCTTTGATATAGTGTTTGGAAGGTTGCTTTTCTTCGACAGGATATGGTCTACCAGCGAAAATTAAGTATATGACTTTGGCTCAAAGAAGCTAATCAATCTTCTGAATTAATTCCGTTTCTGTGCCTGTTATAGCAAACAGTAGATGACAAGAATACATTTCACTCGTTATCAAGTGTGTGCTTTTAAACGAAAGATGGTGACGATAGTACCTCTATTTTAATTCCAAGAAATAAGGAACAGTCAAGTAAAATTTCGCATGAAAATTTCGCTATACATGTATTGATAACTACAATTACCTTTTAAATGTCTGCTACAATACCAGTCTCAGCAATATACCTTTCGCTTTAGTGATTAATTTTGGAATTAATATCAAATACTTCACATGAGATTTCCTGAGATCTATGCCTTGCCGAAACACTGCAATTATTGATATGACATCTGATGAAAATATATATTATTGGCCTTTTTCCAGTTCATGAGCCTAATACGAATGCATTGTATGCTCCTATCATATATCAATACAAGTCCAACCGGTATGTCCACCATATACACGTCTATCTCTATCAAGTAGTGTCAGGCAAAGACAAACATATTCAGACGATGGACCAGCAATTGATGCAGTTGCAAAGCAAGTGAACTCAGGTCTAAGTCCACATAACTCCATTCACATTGTGTTCGACTAGCAGATAGGAAGGGTATAAGGTGACGCTAGGCAAATAGATTTGCTTACATACTCTAATGAATATGCTTCTTCTACAGTTGAGAGTATGTTGGCTGGAAAGAGTACCACAAAAGTGTTCTTGAGCTAACTCCAACATATGAAGCGCTAATGACGGTGCTTCTTAAGTAGTTCTTTTGTTGTTGTTGTTTTTTACACGTTTTGACAGATAAGAGAAACACTTTATAATGGTTCAGATAAAGCATCCATTGTTTCAGCAGATGACGCCACGCAATTGAAATGGCCATATCAGGTAATATCGCCCAGGACTTGGTGCTTACGGTTTCTCAGTCTGCAACATTCAAGTTCTGATTTATGTTTCTGAAAAAGTTGATGTTAACCAGCATTAGGGCGGAAAGATCGGGTGATTGGATATTACATCTCGCGACGCAGGCAAGTATGCTGCCTTATTTCGTCAGCATAGAATATTCTAACTACGCAAGATAGATACCTGTACCTTTTGGAAATGCTCTTAGATACACTAGAAGACATGTAAAACATTGTTTTTTACAAGGCCAGTTTACCTATCGACACTGCGAAAATGGAACATTTATCGGTATCTGGAGCAACAAAGCACTATTTGTGACTCTAAACGTGCATTTTCCCCTGCAGTTCTTGACTGACCGGTTGCAAGTCTGTTTGATCATTTTATGTAATTGGAAATAAAACAATTATCAAGGTGATGAAGGTAAATAGTGCTTCTAGCTTCAAAAATAGAGTAGCAATTAAAGATGACAGGGGTTTTGAAACAGGTCTTTAGCAGCCATTTTCGTAAGACCCAAAGGAACATTGTGCAGTGTTTCACCATAGTTTAGATAAACTATGAATTAAGTTGTCGGATTAAAATATATCTGTTTAGTAAAGCTTCCACCATGATGTGAAGGCAGTTTTAAGCTCCCTGTAAGACAATGCATCGACTCAAAAAGCACTAAGGATGAATGCCGATAATTCAAAACAAGAGCCTGAGTTCCTTGTTAGACATGAATGGGAAATGAATGATAACGGATTGAAACAGACGTATTTTTTGGGAGAAATGGCATCAGATCTTCTTGTAACACATAATGCATTTGCAGCGGTAAACGGTCATGTTCCACAGCATCATACGTTTGCATAAGAATCAACATGTCATTCATGATAACCGCATTTTTTGGAAGAAATCGGATATATTGTTTTTTAATCAGTCCGTCCGTCACTCTCTCAGCCCGTCCGTCACGACCTTGTGGACGGAACTACTCCTGAACGGTTCGAGATATTAATAATCCGTCTTTACAGAAATTTTGATTAGGTCAAAAGGTTTTCATTTAAGATAAGTCTGCTACTTTTATCTCTTGTTTATGATTCTTGCTTCCAAGAGATCCCCTGTTCAGTATTACTTGACATTCACACTAGTATTTATTTAGTACTGTGTGGCGGCCGTAAAAAGACTACAAATTAGTAGTGTTATTACTTACTGATCCTGTGGGATCATCAAGCCAAATCTTTGTGGCTTTAAAGTAGAATATCGCTTAAACCAGTGTAAGGAGGCGTGAGAGGTGTTGCACTTAACATTACCTCTCATGAACAGAATCAATAAAACCGAGTCTGCTACTTGTATCTCTTGTTTGTGTTTGTTGCTTCCATCAGTAGTTATTGACCTTGACCGTCTAAGTTCACAACTCATTTTTTTCTTCAAACAAATACTTTTGGACGTTCCTTCCAGACTATTCGAGGTAAGAAGCTGAAACGTTATGGGAAGCTTGTTGAAGATGAGGTTGTCATTAAAGGTCTGAAATTTGATCTTCATCATCAAGGTCAAGGTCAGGACTTAGTGTTTTGCCTGAAAATGGTTTGTGCACGGAAATCCTTCTAGACTGAAACTGAGTATGAAGCTTGTTGAGGATGAGAGGATGTCAACGAAGTTCTGAAATTTGACCTTCACCATCAAGGTCAAGGTCTGGACTTGAGTTACCATTGAGATATCGAAAATACGGATGTTTTGTGATGGCTTCCATCGACTGGCTCTAGTTGATCGTTGTAAGTGTAAATCAGACGAACACGTTTGTAACAAAGCTAACCCAAACCCAGTACAATGATGCTATCGTAGTAGGAAAATATCAAGGAGAACTTAACATTGTCATGCATAGTGAAGTGGAAATGTAACTTAAGAACAAAACATAACACTTTAACAATGCAAAAGATTAAAATCACAATGAAAGATGTAATATGTATTTCTGTATACTGTAAAATGTTGCCGTTGTTGTTGTTGTTATTTCTAAGTTTTAAAGTTCCTCCGCCAACTAAAACGCCTGAAGAACCCTGGTCGCTATGGGCACAATAGAGTCTGGACTTCGTAAAATGATGTTGCCATTGGTGGAAGCATATGCACAAAGATATAGTTCACATATCATAAGCTTAACCTCAAAAGAAGGTACAAAAGTCGAACAGGAAATTCCCAAATTTTTACAAGGATATATAGAAGAAAAGTATGTGACACTATACATATAAAAGGGTTGACACCTTGGTATCGCATTGAAACAGTTTAGGAAATGTGAATTACGCTTACTATCGAATATATTCCTATGGTTCTTTAAAGTGCTCGAAGGATAGACTCCGATACAAGGACAGCCCGTTTAACACTTCCGTATCGTGTGTGAGTTAAACAATTAAATAGTTCAATACACTGATATCCATCTTAAAGCTTAATGCAGGCAATTCATAACGCATATAATAAAACATAGTTAAATTTAAACTTGTTAAACGCAAACAACAAATATTAAATTTAGAAACATAATAAATCTTCATAAAACTGATTTGCAGGTGTCTTTTGGTTTCACCATAACTCTTTTTAGAAACGTTTTCTTTAAATTAATGTATTTTAAAACACATGTTAGATGCAGATTGTAATCAGTAAGGCTTAATACTTCATTTGATATCAATCCACCAGTGGTTTACGATAAAAGCGAAGCTGCATATGTTTGATCATTTTTTAGTTTTATTATCTCCCTTTATGCATTCATTTATCGCGTCTGTTTCCAAAATAAGTGACATATATGGAATATTTTTTCTATTGAAAGTTGAAAGTTGAACACAAAATACCTAACACATTTTGTTGCAAAAGATTGCTTTAAAGTTTGTTCATTCATCTCTTTGGTGATTTATGTTTTAAACATTTTTTTTGTTTTATGAGGGTCGTGTATTTTAACCGTTGACTGCCAAACATCGTACCACTTTGCGCAAGCAATTTCAACTGATCCTTGTTGGAGAGGGTTTATACTTTCCAATGATATCATAGTTATCCATTTTCTAGGTGGTCCCAACAATTTAAAAAAAAACGTCAGTTGTCACTACAACATTAACATCTCCAGACAATTTCTACAATACTTGAACGACTTTCTAAAACTTGATTACATTGTTATTTTCCGTTGGAACATGTTTGAAAATAAATATTACGAATTCATTCAATGTAATAAATTAGTGCAATTTTTAAAAAGCATTTGCGTTTGTAAATATTCGAAGGCAATCCAAATAAAATAAAAAGTAAACTATCATAATTGACTGATAAAGAATTTCACATGAAAAGCAGAACAGCGAAAGGAAGGTCCAGTTAAACGACGCAGTTTAAATGCTAAACTGGTGTATGAAACTATCGGTGTTCGATACAACTACTTTGTAAAGTATATACTGTGGATGTGACTTATGGTAATATAATTAATGGATCGTATATTTCTATTTTATTATTTCTGTTCTGTCCCACTGGGAGCTTGACTAGTAAGTCAGGAAGTGTCAATTCTTACGGATGGCGGGAGGTTTACAGTACTGGTTCTACCCAGTAAAAGTGGGTTATATGCCTCCACCACAAAATAATCGACTGTCATATATAACCTTACATGTGTTGAAAATGACGTAAAACGTCATGCAAACAAACAAAACTGTTCTGTACCCACATGTTACATGTTTGTTGCCAGTTTGTTGCTAATCAGTTTACATGCGATGCCAGGTGATATTTGACATATAAGTTACGTTAAGCTTCTTTGTGAGGTTGTTTTTAGCAAACTCAAAGGCTAAACTGTATTTTTACGTATTAATATTACACTCTAGGCTGTACGTTTATATTATCCTCGTTCTTAAGAATCTTTAGAATGTTTGCAATGTGTTTTATGAATGTTTGTATTACAGTCTCTTATTTATCTAATAAAAAAGGCTGGATAAATTTTATCCCACAATGACCATTATTGCCACTGACAGTTCCAAGGCGGTAGTCCTATTGTCAACCCTTTTATGCTTGTGATGTCATATCTTGCATTTTATTCATCTTTGAAATTGTTGTTTGCGGTTGACTGTGGTCCTTGAATGCTACATTTCCTGTTCGACTTTATATCTACTTTTTCATGAATGGAATTGAATTGAATGTTGTTTAACGGCTCTTCAACACAGAATGTTATTTAGAGCCGCCCCAGAGAGAGGGGAAGGATACATAGGAATCCGTGCCCTACTCTTATTATCGAATAGATTCCTATGGTTCTTTAACGTGCTCGGAGGATAGACCGATACACGTGACCGCCCGGTTTACGTCCCCATCCATTTATGAACGAGAAATTTGTTTACTGACTATATAATAAATAGAGGATCTTATATGAGTATTCATTCATTATTGAATTTATTAAACGAGTTGGCAAATTGATATAATGCGAGGCTCTTGCCGAGCATTATATCATTTTTGCTAACGAGTTTAATAAATTCAATATGAATTCGAACGAATGTTAGATTATATTTATCACATAACTCACATATCGACTTTTATTGCAATTTGTCTGTCGCTTTAACACGCGAAACCGACCTAAATTGGATCATAGTTATTATTTATATTTTTTGACAGTGCATACTAGGCTTATTTGTATACTCATACAACTAGTGGTATATCGAAAATATAGAATGGTGTTATTCCACTCCCACACCGTAAGTTATGTGATATAAATGGATATAGGTAGATACAAAAGTCGAACACAAAATGTAGCACTCACAGAACAGTCAGTGAAAACACGCATTCAAAACAAGCAACACTAACATGGACAATCATCCAGTAGAAAATAAGCAACACTAATATAGATGAAAACAAGCAACACTTATATGGATAATCATCTAGAAAACAAGCAACACTAACATGGTTAAATAATCATCTAGAAAACAAGCGACACTAACATGGATAAATAATCATCTAGAAAACAAGCGACACCAACATGGATAAATAATCATCTATAAAACAAGCGACACCAACACGGATAATTAATCATCTAGAAAACAAGCGACACTAACATGGATAAATAATCATCTAGAAAACAAGCGACACTAACATGGATAAATAATCATCTAGAAAATACATACATAGATAAATAATCATCTAGAAAACAAGCGACACTAACATGGATAAATAATCATCTATAAAACAAGTGACACTAACATGGATACATAATCATCTAGAAAACAAGCAACACTAACATGAATAAATAATCATCTAGAAAACAAGCAACACTAACACTAACACGGATAAATAATCATCTAGTACGCGACACCACAAACTTAAAACGATTGAAAACAGGCTTAATGATTTACGAAATTCAAACCTCCTACTTATTCCTATTTAGGTATAACTCAGGCCCGGTATGACCACCTGAAAAAAGAACTGCTGAAAGACGGAATTATAGACAGAGACCTTTTGAAGTGCATGCTTAGCGGTCTATTGCCACTGGAAGCCGATGGACCGTTCAAAGATTTGGTCCGAATCTTGATGAACAATCTTGATCTAGGATACATTGTGTCAAAAAAGTGAGATTGTATTTTAGAATATTTGGTTTTAGAAAATACAAGGTTGTTTAGAATAAGCTATATTCAGGAGTAAAACAAATTACTTCCTATTCCTGTTTAAACCAATGCTAAAATAAATATTGTATCAGTTTTTATTTTATGGATAATGCAGCATTATAATTTTTATAGAGAAGACACTGTCTGTGTTCGAAACATTACCAAAAAAGAAAGGTTTGAGATTTGCAAGAGATATAATATTGTTTTCTTTAATAAACAGGTCAAGCATCCAGTTGTGCTCATACGTTTTTGTTCCCGAATTTTAGACATATTTTAGTAATAATAAATTAAAAGTAATAAACCCACTTCTTATAAATACAGCAACAACATAAATAAGAAAGAGTGTGTTTTTGTCACATACATTTCTATTTTCCAAAGGAAAGAGGGGCTTATAATTGGCGATATTACCGTTTTCTGCCATATGTCAGCATTAATTGACACCGTAATGCTTTGTTTGCATTCCTTTCCTTCCGTTATTTCGTTAACAATACAACTGCTAACGGGCTAACAGACGTTTCCACTTCCTTGATCAGTTGCAACTTTCCACACGACATAATTCACGCATCTCCATTCAGTACTTTGACTTCTCTTTCTCCATTTTCTGTTCATTCATTGGTGGGCATTTCTCTTCCCAATGGTTCCAGTAATACTTTTCCACACAGGTCTTGTCAACATTCTACCTACAAAAACATATATTCGATGTTATCCATTCATTCATTCGTTGTTTCCTCTTTCAGAGACATGCACAGCATAAACAAATGGAACATATGCAATGAATGAGAAATGTATATAAACAATGAACACATTTAAATCATCCGATTTTAATTGTCAAAGCAATACATCAACAAGTAATTTCTTATTGATCGACAGTACCTGTTCAATAGATATTGGATTATATTCTGTCTCAGACAAAATTGATTGATATCTATAAATTATGTTTGAATAACAAACGTGCCATGTTATTTTTAAGATTAATTGGGAGTAGTGGAACTTTGGTGATACCTTATCGAAAATGAAATGTAAGATATCTTAGGGAGAGTTAATAAAATTATTTTATAATATTAACATTGCTAACAAAATCGTAGATTTAAGTAATGTACCGCTGTGATATAGCCGTAACATGTATTGACAGTCAGTTGTTGCTATCCTCAAAGGATGTGTGAACATACCCTGCAAGAAGTATGACATTTTTGAATATTTCTTCATCTTCAGTGAGCATTCTATTAAATTTGTTTCCAAGAATGGATTGATATAAATTATATATACCGTTAGCTCTGTTTGGGTACTTAATCTAGTATTCTCTACTATGAGTTTTTAAAGGAAATTTATTTGTAATTGCATACTGCTCTAAGCAATCAGAAAACTTGAAAATATTTCATATCTTATCAAATAAATCCAAGCTAAGTTTCATATGAAGTTTTGAACTGAAAGAGTATTCTAATGCAAATGTGTTTGGTAGGTTATCTGCAGACATACTGCATAACTGCTGTAGAAAGTTAAAATTTCATTTTTTCCCTATTGCAGTAGTTACTGGATGCATATTAAAAAGACATTACACCACAGGCGACCTAGTTTTCAGAGGTATGTATTGGATTGTTTAAGATAACAGTGTTGAAATGTACTTGTATTTTGTAAATCCGTGGTGGGCATGTCAGACCAATTTCCACACCCATAGGAACCATATTTTCGTTGCATGAATGTATGTTTACGGTTAACAATTAACACTTGGACGAAGACCAAAAAGCAATCAATCATATCAAATAATTTTTAAAATCCATGGCATATTTCATGAAAAGAAGATTTATTTTAAGTTTGAAAGATTATGATCGGCCATCATCCATGTGAAGTTTGATCGAAATTGATTTAGTGGTTTTTGAGAAGAAATTGTATAAGCAAACCTATATACGTTTTCCCTATACAGTATAACCGTATATAACATAAATTGCGCGTCACGTGGCGGCCGTCTTGAAACTTGGACAACACAAATCTGATAGCATAGGACCTAGAAATAATTAATTAAAGAATTTTCGAAATCCATAGTGCGGATCCTGAGAAGAAAAGAGAAGATTTTTAAGATGTCGCTGTTTGTTAGTAACGGCGGCCATCTTGGATAACATCATGACGTCAGCATGTTCAGTGCACTATTCTAGGAACGCATGAACTTTTATGCAAAACTTCCACTCGTTGCGTCCAATATTTCTATGAAAAGTGGACGGTGGAATAAGAAGAAGGAAAAATAAAAATAAACAGAACGAAAACAGAGCGGTCTTCCCACTGACAAATATAAAAATGAGAATCGTCCTATAGAAACCACATCAATCAAACACAATGGGTGCACTGAACCACAAACGAAATATGAGTATATTTAAAATGTCAATGAAAAGGACAAGACGTAACATAAAGAGTGGTGAAGACAGGGTTACTGGCGGCTATTAGGCAGTAAGGCCTACAGGTTAGGTTAAAGCGATTGTATGTGTACGCAACCTCGCTAATATCAAGTATTTAACGCCCTGATTGACAAAACAGTGTAAATAGAATTACACCCCATCAAAAGCCATCTTAAATAAAGTCGATAATTTTTCCAAAAAGACGCATATACTCTTTCGTACAAATATGCGTTTATTTATCCTCGCTGTATGGCACTGGTCATTTTATCGAGCAGATCTCGGTCATCCGAAATATTGGTCAGATGTAAACTGAATCAGAATAGGGGGACATTAAGTATATATAAGCATTTAGACTGTGGCCTTTCTGGTTATATCTTATCCATAAATATGTTCAGAGAAAATTTGTCTGGAGATGTATCATAGAACGGGATAAGCATCACATTTAAACAATCTACTTTACTGCAGTCCAAGCGGTGATTCTGCGTACCACTTGGATCCAGACACAGAGCGCATATACCCCAAAAAACGCTCAACCAAATACCTCATACCGTGGCTCCGTCAGACCGAGGAACCAGCGTGTGTTAAAAAACTCTGGGAACCCCATGATGCCAGACGGAAGCTTGCTGGAGTGTGTAGGTAAATATAAAGTTTACAGTGACAATACGTTAGTAAATTATTGAACTATTAAATCAAAACCTACATCGTTACTGAAATCAGAAGAAAATCAAGTCAGGTGCTATATCCACTGAGCTATAACGCTTCTTGACAAAATGGTATACTAACTACTATGTATTAAGAGGTTAAATAACTTAACCTATTTGAACGCAACTAATAAATATATAGTCCATCTTGTAGCACGTGTAAATAACATTGCCTGGTGTAATACTATATGTTATCAATATGAAACTAATATTCCGCCTCAAAACAACCATATCTCTACTTGTTATTTAGCGTTAATGAGTTTGTGTGTGCGCTAGTAATTACGTAATAAAAATCCTATTTAGTGTTACAAATGCTACAACATACCAATAAGTAGCCGTGGTCTAGTAGTTAAACGTACATCCATCAAAACTTAAAAGCGCAACGTCTGTTTTTTAAATCTCGTTCCGGGCAAGTTCTTTTTATCGCATATATTCTGAAGCCGTATATTTATCGATGTTACCTGTACGAAGGCTAAATAAAAATGTGATACTTTACGCATCGATTTTTGCCTTATATACTGACGTTTGGGGTGTTCGTCGATATGAAACTACTTCACACGTGATTCATACATATTCATGAGTTATTGCCAGTTAAAATAGAGACTATGTAGCTTTAACCTTCTGCTACATGTATTCAGAAACGGGAACGAGCAAACCTAATCATACATTCGCTATATTTCATGTTTTACCATTCACTGCATTATAGATTTCCTAAGTATATGCCACCCGGATTATTTGAGATGTTGGGTGTTCGTGCGCACCAGAAAAAGCACCAGCTGCAATTCTTGTCACACTGGAGAAATGGTTTCCATGCCAGATACAAGGAGGAAAATCTCCAGGTAAGCAAATAAACAATATCCTGCTCAACAAATGTAGTTCACCCCTAATAAAATAAAAAAACAACATTGTAGCTTTACTATAATCAGGTGCACTTATATACACATAGGCACCATACCATGCTTAGTGCAATGTCATCGTGTATGCTGGGTTCAGCATTGTCCAGAACCATTCACCACGCCCATATCGGAATTTTCATTGAAAAAGTAAAAGAAGCAACTGATAAGATTTAAATCCTGTCATCTTCGTATAACTACAATTTGAGACGTCTAAATCAGACACGCACCGGATCAATGCTATAATCGTTTATATATTTGGAATTAAACCATCAACGTTTGATAGACATAGAAATATTCGTTTAAAGGTCGTGCATACACTGTTCTAGAAAAAAGGATTATAGCTTATGTATGTATGTATTTATCCATGTTTTTATGAGATAAATGAAGACATTTCACAGTGACAGACGTACCTCATTTTCAGGGACGGTGATAGAAATACATTGAATGCTCAGTCATTTGAATATTTAAAATCTACAATTGGTACAATGATGATCAGAGCTCTGACTGTCCGGTCGATGTTCATGTACTAGCATTCAAAGAGAACTGGTGTTAAGAATGTGTATGAAACTATCGAAATGTTGAAATTTAGATAGAATAATCGATTATCCCGAAAAAGTGAAACATATAACTAGTATTGTATTGCACATACAATTCACTTTGACAACATATTCACTAAAGCCATCCTACTTCGATATTACAGGTACTATTCAGCTATTTTAAGCACGATACTGACAGTGGCAGCACTCTGAAATTTGAGGTCCGAGATGATGGCGACCCAAACATCGATGAGGTTCCTGCCTCTACAATGTGGCTTGCACTGGCGCCCATTTTGACGGAGATTGAGGAGCTATTACACACGTACACAGGTTCGATATATGTCCAAACCATTTCTTTGACGTCGATGAGGTCCCACCCAGACCATATCACCTTGCAAGTGATTGATTTAAATACACATACTTTAACATTATTCTCTGCATTTATTTAGTGTATCTAACTTAATGTAGTAACCTCAATACAAATTTAAAGTTGAAGTATACTATAGAGTATTCTAATGCACGTGCCAAAAATCGTGCAATCCGATTGGTTGACGCTAAGACATTTGCGACTATTTAATAGTGCATATCCCGTCGCAAATCCAGTCATGTGACTTTCAACCGTCAGAGAAGTGATTACCGTGTCATTATAAAGTGTCATTACGTTTTATTTCCATACTTTGGGAGTAAAACTGTCAAAAACAATGAACTGCGTTAGAAACGAACGGGATAGTATTACATTTTTGACTTATGACTTTAACAAAATTTGCGACCGTTAAACGACCCCCGTCGGAAAAATCAAAACGTTTAATACAGAACTCATGAGAGCTGACATAGTACACGTATTCCTTCAAACAAAATCAGAAACAGATCTGGCTTGAGTTATAATGATAAAAGGTTTGGAGCATTTACGGTTAACACACATTGTTCTAGTATGGCTATCCTGATAATGTACCATTAATAAAATGTAAATCTTAATATTGTATGTCACCCATAGAACACAGTGTGTGTGTGTGCGTTTCAGGTATTTTGTCGTTCATCCGTATTCAATTCTCGTAAGAAATCATGGTTTGAATATTTTACAAATTAAATTATTACAGTATAGTTAATTGTTACTTTTAGGAGTGCTTGTTGAACGTCTGATAGAGTGCCCACACTGTCGCCAGTTGTCTTTCCCTGGAGAATGGCTGTCCCCGAAGGATACACAAGGAATGGAGACACGGCAGTGTGGGGAATGTATGGACGATATCGACACTGCGTTTTTGGTGCAACCTAAAGAGAAAAAGAGAGGTAGATACAATAAAGAGTGTATTGTTATGGTTAATTTGGATTAAGTGATTTAACTCCGTGGAGATTCGAATTTTGGTGTGTCAGATAAATGCGGAATACTATGTCAGTGTATTGTTCTATCACATCTATTAGTCAAGACTTAAAAAATAAAGAATGGCGAGGCTCTGGTCATGTAAGGTTACCTACAATAATGGCTCAGGTATTTCGGCTTTTTGCTTTATTCGTGCCGAATAAAGGCAACATTATTTGACACAGCTTTATAGGCCCAAAACATGAATATCTTCATGTAAGAATGAAACATAATAAAGGGGTAACGTGTATTTAGAACAGATTGAAATGCTGCAAGCTAAGAATCATTCACAATAACGGTCTTTCTAGTGAGATTATGACAAAGTGCTCATTAAATTACACAACAAATAATCACGGTACGGTTTCTCTAATTACATCATGACATGTTTTATGCACTATATCGGTAATATTGAAGTTATTTAACATTGTTCTGTACAATACGGCTCGTCCAGTATGGTTGTGTCAGCTGGGTTCTCGTCCAATTATATCACCGTATTGTACAGAACAATGTTAAATGACATTTTTATTATATACCTATTTCTCTCAATGTAGAAATATAAATGATCTAAATTGATTACATGTATCGTTTCGCTATTTCTTCTTCAGAAAGCATCTTTCACCAACTGTCAACTGTCAACACCAAACGACAACAAATATTTTCATTTAAGCGCTTTATAAACGAAAGTATATAGGCTTGTAAAGCAGTTATATGATATTGATGCATTCGGACATTTTACCGGTTTTCGGACTTTTTCACTGAGTTAACATGGGGCTCGTATACTGTACAATACGGATTTAATATAAAAAAAAATTACGCGCGCGCGTCCAATACGGAAATATATTGTACGGTCACCCGGTACAAATGCAGACCGCTAATTGCACGAGAGAAATAGGTATATAATAAAAATATTTATTTTAAATATTCAGATGACGTGCTTTTGGTTCTCGCAAAGATGCGGCTTCAACGACGCGACGCTTTACAGCGTTGTGATAAGGTTGCCTCCCATAATGAAGTCAAAGCTCCGGTTCGCCATGGTCGTCGTGCTGCAGTGATGCCTATGGACTCCATGCTAATGGCCCGCCCAAATATCAATCTCTCCACACTCAGCGATGGTAATGCCGGCAGTGATGATGAAGCTGGCGGACCGTCGGATTCCGCTGGATTCTCCATGCTAACAGGCTTGTTACCAGGAATACTGCCGATGGAATTGGCTTCTTTATTGACGGGCGCTAAACATTTTTCTGAAGAGAGCGACACAGAAGAAGAACGAAGCCAGGGCGACGATGAACGCGCTAGGTTTTTCTCTGCGGGGAGCGACTCAGAAGAAGAGCTAAGCCAGGGCGACTTTGTACGCCCTAGAACTTCAACTGAAGAAGAAACGGACATAGACGATGAAGCAAAACCACACAAACAGCTCAAACTATGACAAGAAAAAAGAAAGCAAGTACATAATATATCCTGATGCTAATAACTTGTATGGGTGGGCCATGTGTCAACCGTTGCCTACTGGCAACTTCAAGTGGGTTGATAAGTTTGAAAAAGGAAAATCAAATTACATTGTTGAGTGTGATATCGAGTATCCCAAGAAACTGCATGACTCGCATTATGATTATCCTCTTGCCCCGGAAAGTTTAAATATCAAAGATGAGGGGTTGTCAGACTATTGTACAAATTTAAAACAAAAGTTTAATTTAGGACATTGCAATGTTAATAAACTTGTTACAACACTAAAAAATAAAGAAAAGTATGTCGTGCATTTTAGAAACTTAGAATTGTATAAAAGCTTGGATTGAAGGTAACAAAAATACACCGAATACTACAGTTTGACGAATCAGAGTGGTTGAAGACATACATAGACAAGAGAACAGCTGGTAGAAATGCTTTTGAAAAAGATTTCTTCAAACTAATGAACAATTCAGTTTTTGGTAAAACTATGGAAAATTTGAGAAAAAGAATTAATGTTAAATTAATTCACGACGAGGAGATTCTCTTAAAATATGCAGCAAGACCTTCATTTATTTCTTGTAAAATGTTTGATGAAGATTTATTTGCCATAAACAGAATAAAAGAACGATTAGTTTTAAATCGTCCTTGTTATGTTGGCATGTGTATTTTAGACTTGTCAAAATATTTGATATATGATTTCCATTACAACTATATCAAAAAACTAATATGATAAAAAAGCTAAGTTATTATTTACTGATACCGATTCCTTGTGTTATGAAATAAAAACGAAAGATTTGTACGAAGACTTTTACAAGGATAAAGAACTTTTTGATAATTGTGACTATGATCCAAAAAGTAAGTTTCATTTTAATGATAATAAAAAAGTTATCGGCAAGATGAAAGATGAAACTTGTGGAATACCCATTGTTGAATTTGTTGGACTTCAAAGTAAACTATATTCGTCCATGTTAGATAATGAGGTTAGTACAAAAAAATGTAAGGGTGTTAAAATGTGTGTTGTTAAAAAACAGATAGCACATGATGATTACAAAAATATTTTGTTTACGGCAACAGAAGCTCACCATGAGATGAAAGTTATTAGATCACAAAAGCATAACATAAGCAGCTATGGAATAAATAAAAAAAGTTTATCAGCTTATGATGATAAACGGTACATACTAGATAATGGACAAGATACATTACATACAGGTAAAAAATATGTGCAGCGATGATGAAGACTACTGTCCGGTTCCGTCTGACTTTGCTTAATGAATTGCAAATGTTATTAGTTGAATAGTATGAGAAGGATACAAATATCGGACAGGGAAAGCAGCATTCAAGGACGACAGTCAACCACAAAACACAAAAACAAACATGCAAACAGACAAACAGAAAGGCAATAGTAATAAAAAATGCAAACGACATCACAGACACAAAAGGGTTGACAATAGGGCTACCGCCTTGGAACGGTCAGTGGCAAAGTAGGCCACTGGGGGTTTAAACCGCTTCTAGGGTGCACCAAACCTCACACTTACCCTACTGTCATCCCATTAAAACAGGACAGTGTAAATAAAGAAATCCCCGCCATGATCTAATCTCTAACCAACAACGCAGCATCAATAGGCAATATAAGTAAAACACAAATATGCTCGTGTAAATATAATACAAAAAAACAATAGCCTAGAAAGTCACAATGAAGGTACTTAATGACTTGGCAGAAGCCAGAGCAGTAAGAGAATACACCATTAAGGGCACGACAAGAAAGATCACGGACAAACATCAAACGCCACCGTCCCAATGGGCTTTAGGTAGGCGTCATCATAGGGTCCACAGCCTGTCCGGCCATCGTACAATTAAAGAGGAAAGCATAGTGGCGAACTGTATAAGGGTCCACCACCAAGCATGCAATACGTTGCAAAATGATAGGGTCATAACCTCTTTTGATAACAAGTTTAACAAAGATAGTATGAAAGTGATCATGACCAAGAATCTTACGAAGTTTATAAATCACATCACCATAGAAGTCAGGTTGTGATAGTCCTTGTCGCAGAAGAGTCCTTAAATTACATTTATATTTGGAAAGAAGATCAGGGTTACGATAATAAAATTTTGCAAAGGTTTTACGAAGTTTATGGTAACGGTAACCCTGATTGAGTAACTTTTTAGTTATACAAAGATTACGAATATTAAAGTCCTCAGCTCGAGTAAAAGCTCTAGAAAAACGAATAAGTTGAGACAGATACACCCCATAAGAAGTTGCTCGGGGAACATCCCCATCCAAGTGGGGATAATTAACAATGTCAAAGTTAAAATCATCTCTCTTGTCATAGATTTTGCTAATTATTTTACCATTTTCAATCGAGAGATCTAAATCAAGAAAAGAAGCGTTATTATCAGATATATTGTCTTTATTAAGCCGAAGTTCTTTAGGATAAATATTATCAACCATAGTTGGAATGAGAGATATAATAAACAACATTGATGAGTAGTATAGATAGTAGCGGTACCAGTAAAGTTTTTTCCAGAGCGGATGACAATCAAGCAGTTTGTATAGTTGTGAGGGGTCTGGTAGCAAGCATGCCATCGCCATTTGGCGTTTGCATCTTGTGCTAAGGGCAACTGGAGACAACTGATAACAGCTGATTGTTTTCCTCGAGGGAGAAAAACTGGCCTGGTACCGCTACTATCTATACTACTTATCTTTTATCCCTTTTTTTAAACACTAATATTTGTCCATAAGTTGCTCTAAAAAATACATACAAACACAAATTCAAAACAGACTTTTTATTTAAATGTTTACACATTTCAGGTTATATTGGTGCAGTCTTCCAGGAGGAGGGAGTAAAAAACAGAGGAATAGTAAACCACCATATAAATTGTTAGCTCTACTGGGGATGGGCCAGCAGAGCTTATGGGATGGTGTGTTGTCCGTCGTCCGTCCGTCGTCTGTCCGTCTATTAACGTTTTTCATCCGATCTTTACCAATCTTTACCAGATGGTTAATATCAATGAAAGCTCGGACAAGTTCGAAAACCAGCCAGATCGGACCAGTAACAGCGGAGTTATGGTTCTTAATTTAGTTGAAAATGCTATATTTTTCCCCGTTAAGACGATAGGGTCTTAATTTTTCATCCGATCTTTACCAAAATTTAACAGTTTGTTAATACCAATGAAAGCTCGGTAAAGTTCGAAAACCAGCCA
Organism: Cyrtodaria siliqua; assembly: GCA_037043455.1. Taxonomy (NCBI): domain Eukaryota; kingdom Metazoa; phylum Mollusca; class Bivalvia; order Adapedonta; family Hiatellidae; genus Cyrtodaria; species Cyrtodaria siliqua. The sequence goes on along the minus strand of JAWPHD010008579.1, from coordinate 8,402 downwards.
GATCGGGTCTTAATTTTTCATCCGATCTTTACCAAACTTTAACAGTTTGTTAATACCAATGAAAGCTCGGTAAAGTTCGAAAACCAGCCAGATCGGACCAGTAACAGAGGAGTTATGGCCCTTGATTTCGTTAAACATGCTATATATTGCCTCGTTAATACGATAGGACCTTCATTTTTCATCTGATTTTTTTGCCTTTTTTTCTTATTTTTTTTCTTTTTTTTAATTTTTTTTTTTTCTTAATTCTTTTTTTTTTCCTGTTTTATTTTCCTTTTTTGGTTTTTTAATTTTTTTTTTTTTAATTTTTTTTTTTTTTGTTAACGCCGTGTTGGATTTGACGAAACTTAACAGGAATGTTTTCATTGCTATGATTTCTAGTTGTGCCTATTGCGTTTTTTTACCGTTTCGTTGATTTTTGATGGAGTTACGGCCCCTTGACATTTTTACTTTAAATTTCTTGTCAGCGCTACTTCTCCTAAACGCCTTGTTGAATTTCGACGAAACTTCGCAGAAAGCATCGGTAAGATGCCTAGTTGTGCATATCGCGCTTTTGTTCTAGTTGTAAGGTATCTATCTCCCTATCTGTTGTCATACATCCCAATTATACATCCCAACTGAGTCCTACTACAATAAAATAAAGAGATACATGTTTACTCACCTTTCCCAAATGATACTCTATCAGGATAGACTGCTACACAGCGTTTAAATATAGACTGTAGAAGTCCGCCATTATGTTTACCTGCTGTCTTATTAGGCGTAGCCATTTTCACAGTTTATAGATATCCCGCCACCTTACTTCTGTTATGTAAGTGACACGTCTGCATTAGGTAAACAATATTGAGTGAAATCCCAATACATGTTATCTTTTTATAGAACGTAGATCAGACGCTTGGCCACGATCGTGTGTGTGTAATTCTAAGGTTTATAGTCCCGCCACCAACTAATGCGACAAGCCCCTTGCGGAGTGTCTTGCCTCATATGGGTACACTAGAGTCTGGACTTTTTATCTGTGTGTTGTTGCGTGATGTGATGATATGTCTACTTGAAGCAGCTAACTCAATGGTTTCTTTATAGAGCTGCCACACTGGAGTACCACGCCGTAGTAGACATGAATACCACATGCTCCCCCAGTCCCCCCCCCCCCCCCCTGACACTGGTCAATCAGTCATATCACTACCCATTATTTGCTCGTCAGGCAAGGGTTACAAGTGACTACTCCATTTTTAAAGTCTTTGGAATACTCGAACCCACGACCTCCCGAATGCAAGGCAGACGCCAAAACCACTACAACACAATGCTTCGGTAAGGCCACGATCGTGTTTGGAATGCCGTAATTTACGGCAAATAAATCGGTGTTTGTTTGAGTGAAACGGTACATGCGCAGTGAAGCAGTCTATTATCTTCTAGGCAGTATTGCATCTGACACATTGGCATTAGGCGAGGCCCATCTGCAGTCTTATAATAAATGTGTTTGCTTTTGAAATAAAACCATATTCATGATGATACTCGTGTATTTTAGATATATCAAACCTTATTTTCATAACATTCAAGTTTGTGTTTTTTTCATTTGAAATTTACTATTTCTTATCAATTATAAGATATTAAAAGTTGAAAAAGTGTACCAAATTTTAAAGTTAAGAAATTTTGGTTCAAAAATGATTCCAGTCAGGGCCTCAATAAAAATACTAAATAATTTTAGAATTGTGACATCATAATAAATCATGACATCACAATATTATTATTGCGGCATAGCTTAAATTGTACAATTCAAGTAATTATACTTAAAAAGAACAACTAATAATATCTGTAGACTCATTACTAGACTTTTTTTTTTTTAACTTTTTTTTTGGACCCTAATTACAAATTTTGGCTGTAAAATCTGTCTAAAAATGTATCTTTTCTTAAAATAGAATGAGCTCCTTGTCACTTGAAATCATTTTGAAATATGAATAAAATATAAAAAACAAATGAACGCGAAACTATTCTATCTGCGCAGTTTACTTAGCATAGTTACACCTTTTAAATAAAAAAAACATTTTGAGATAGAATATTACACCGAATTTATATTTTCTTAGTAACCATCCATGATATAAGGAAACATTTTATGACATTATGTATATATCCTAAAATATACTACTTAATTAAAAAAAAAAAAACTTTTGGTAAAAATGTCACTTAGCATAGTTACGCGTTAAACCCTCGACGTAAGCGTACTGTCAAGTTTCGAAGCAGTCGGTTGAAAAGTGTCGGAGGAGATGGACACACAAGAGATTTTCACGTAATATTTGACGAAAAATGGGCTATAACTCCGGTAATACTAGGTCGATTTCGACGCCGAAACGATATGCACATCTTGACATCATAGGTAAGCATCCTGTAAAGGGTTAAATAGTGTGGAAGAAGATAGACACACAAACGTTTCGGGACGGACGGACGGAAGGACGGACGGACATGGCTATACTATATGCCCCTCACTATTCGGTGGTGGGGGCATAACAATGTATGGTTGAAAGTTTGACATAGTCTCTTCTCTAGGACATCCGAGCGTGCACGTCGCGGAGAGGGCACACACAGCACCTGACCCACATTTATTCGCGGGGATGGGGGTTTGGTGCTGTGTGACTAATCTGATGTCGGCCACTGTGTTTCCCGCCAGAGCATGTACCAACTGATGGCTACGCCGAATTTCAACACCGAGATGCCCCAGCGCAACATCGTATTCGACGTGGGGGACGTCAGATTGTACATGCGGCACAGTGGTCCACCATGGCGGGTGTGGCCCTGAAAGGGATCGTCACCACCTCACGCCCTACGTAGCGGATAGGATAGCAAATATCACCATTAGCGGATGTAGACCAGGATGTAGTCCTTTAGCGTATTTTGGGGTTTACTGTGTTCTATGAAATCTGCATTTCCTGTTCGATTTTAATACTTATTTTGAAATACATTTGATTCTTGAATACCTATTTACATATCATTCTTCCATTGACTGGGGCGGGGGTGGGGAGGGGGGGGGGTACATGGTGGTGGCATTCTCTCTCCTCCTCCCTCTTTTCTCTCTTCTCCTCCCCTATCTCCCTTTCCAGCCCCTTTTGTGTCTTCTCCCTCAGAGAACTGATAAACAAGGGACGTAATCGATGAAACTATCGATCGCGGAGACAGAATTTGTACGGCAGACAAGATAATTGTCGATAATATATTTCATCATTTTTCATTTAATGTTCAATTAAGAATTTTGATAGGATATAGACTGATTATTTCACCCAAAACGATTCTCAAAAACTACGATAATCTTCCGCAGTCGGAATAGTAAAGACGTTGCGTCTAAAACGTTCTCGCCTCTCACCGCTGCGCGTTCACTTCCAACATCAAGTGAGAAAGTGTCTATTCTTACGGATGGCGGGAGGTATGCAGTATAGGGATAAATGTATTGCAAATTTGAACTTTGCGACGTTATATCAGTCGTTTTTTTGTCTCAATTTTGTTAAATGCCAACGCGTTTTGGCTTTCTATGCTTTTTTAAATTCATACATGTATATATATGACCATCTTTATGCTATAGTTATATTATCTATTAATGCTTCCTAGTTGTGCCTATTGCCTATCGCCCAAAGCGGTTAGTTTTGTGTCTGTTTTTGAAGTCCCATACTGAAGTTTGGCTTCGTTCTGTGATTGCTACACTATCCTAACACACTTATATCTTCATTCATGAAAAGATTAGTGAAGATGTGCAACGGTTCTATAATCTCTTTCTATTTGTTTTGTAATTATACAATAATCCTCGGACAACGGACCGCAAAAAAAAATAAAAAAATAAATAAATTCGGATACCATAATTATAAGCGATTTCGTGAATTTCTTTCTAGCAAAGTATCTTAAACATGTTTCAGAATCCTGCTGCTGCTGTAAAGAGTCATAGACGAAAAGGCAGCATCAAAACAGTAACACAAAACGTATATGTACCTACTTGGGATGTATAGACTAACACGAAGATTAAAAGTGACAGTGGTATTTTGAAGTTGCTCTAAAAGTATATATTGGAGTGACATTATTTAAATCAAGACAGTTTAAATTAATTGATAACAATTTAGCATGTAAACAGTCACATAAAACACGCTATATAAACCTGTTTAATGTAAATGGTGTGATGCTTATGCTTCGCCATTTTGTATGTAGTGTGTGTGTGTGTACCACACACATGGTTCCTAATCTTTTTCAATCGGAGTATATCTAGTTATTTGATATTTTATTTTAGCAAAGATACTACGACACATTTAGCGTGAAAAGACGACAAAACGACAGAACAAACATATGACAAATAAACCAAGAAAATATGATAATTAAATCACGAAAAGACAACATTTTATATAGCCGTCTTTTCTTTATTTCGTGTAGTGTTATTTTCTTCATCTGAAACGTCGTCTCAAGTTATCTGTCTTCCGGTCGTCATTTCGTTCTATCGTCTTTTCGCGCTGCTTATGTCGTCTCGGGTTTGGCGTTCTGTCATCTTTTCGCATTCCGGTGGACCAATCGTGAACACTCGGCTAATCCCGTCATTCTTCGGGATCACGCCTCGTGTGTATATCGAGCTTCGGTATGTTCAAAATCTTGACATTTTGTTAGCCGGAAGGCAACGGCACAGAAAATAGTGCACTGTTGCTATGTAAACAATATGGCCGATGAAAAACACGCGTTGATGTATAAGTTGCGTTGAATGTTTGTTTTTTACAATGCAGTTGAAGGTTTTTTCACTGCTTTCATGAAAATAAACTATCGAAATTGCAAAATTTGGATGATAACTTTGATCAATCTCTACCCAGAGCCATTCATTACATTGATATGTGAATATAAGGAACGATAACACTGCGTGGAGATTGAACTTTAATTTTGAATGCAAATTTGTTTTGGCGGGAATCTAAGGCGCGATGATGTAACCAATATGGAAACCTTCGATTTGCTGAGAAGCAGTGTACGAGATGTTACGAATGCCGGTGGATATCACGTGTCGGTAGATATTAAAACAAAACATAGCGGTACAACACTTTAATTCTGTAATATTGGTCGTATAACTTCAGGAGACTCTTTACTTGTACTGAACTATTTTAAATACTGTTAGAATGATTAATCTATCACTTTGAAATACATCGAAGAATATTTTAAATTGGTTGAAAAAGATGCACATAGTTAATTGAAGCAGCACAGGCGTAAACTATCACAATGTTTTGGGTTCGGTACCCCGATCAAACAGACAGAACAGAACAAACTTTTATTCAGACTTAAACTATACAGTTTCTCGTCTACAACATGTTTACAATATATAAATCTAGTCAGAAAAATAATAAACAATGTAAATATACAATTTACACAAATAGGTAAAACAAAAGTACACAGAGGACGGTCCTTCTTTAATTTTGGACCGTGTTACTTCTTAATTTAAAAGCATTAAATATATAATGTGACAAATTATTAACTAGTTTACTATCTTGCGATTGCAAAAGTTCAATAAATTTGATCAAATCACCGAAACATTTCCGTCGATAGTGTAAGTATTGTGACTTGTTTTGATTGATCTCGGAATGTGTTAGTAGTGTGACTTGTTAGCGTTGTGATTGAACGTGATGACAGATTTAAGTCATTGACAAACAAAAAGAGCAATAGTGGACTACTGGTATTTACTTTCTGTAATTATAATATTAACCAAAACATTATATACTAAATGGCAAAAAGAAATAGTGAAGTGAACGTTGTGTATGCATAGCTGTAATACTATGGACGAAAAAGCCCCAAGATGCGACAATTTTGCTTGTGTTTGGTGTTTGATAAACTCTTTACTGGTAACTTAGACGAGGTATTTGTGAGATGGTTATTTATGGGTCGATAACTCGTTAGCAATATAAATGAAACATATGACTGTTAGTTAGAGCAAAGGAATTCTGTATTTATGTATTTTTGTTAGAGTAAAATATTTGTTCTCGTTTTCATATTTATACATGGGGTTTTATCGATGCTTTCTAGCTTTCAACACTGACTTCAATTAAAGTAGCTATCCCGCCAACAACATCCACATTTTACAACATATCTACGCTGTTTCTAAACCTACTGACGACGAGGTATATATATATATAACTTGCATATTTTGAGAATCCACACTCTATAGACACAATATAAACGGCTTTAACCAGCCAGACCAAGCCCCGAAATTGGAGCGTTAAACTAAGCATTATCAGCTCATAAATCATTTTAAGCATATTCAATTAGGATATTTTAAGAACCGTTGAAAAATCCTATACGTTTAATCGGCACATATCGTTATTATATGACCTGAACACCTGGATAGAGGTTTGATAGACGGTTTTGTAGGGTAATTTTGCCGTTATCTGGCGGGATAGCTATTTTAACCCTTTCGTCTTACTTGTACCCTCATTTCAATCAGTTGATTGTATAAAGCTAGAAAGTTGATATCTTAAATACATAACTACAAAAACAAATAACGTATTCAATATTAACCATACAATGTCTATGACCAACTTTAATTTCGTCAAGTAAAACAAAAATTAAACCACATTTACAAAATAAGAAAACACAAAGATATCTCTATCTACTCTAACAAATACATTAAATTATTGTACGTGGGTGCGCTCGTACAGAGTGCCAATCTCAGTGTGACTTCTACTCAGTTTTGCCCATAGAATACAGGACCTGGTTTTTTTTTTAAATATAGATGATCACTGATTTCCCCTCAAAAATATGGTACGTCGTAAATAATTTAAACTGACATGTACTAAACTGTTCATGTTTTATTACATTAACCCGATTACGTCCTTATTTGCACACACACGTTATGATAGTGATGTGTTTTAACATATTAAGGCAAACGTGTTGATATGCTAAGGCAGCCAAATCTTTATGAATTGTATTACTATTGATTAAGCAAAATTGGGCAGTATCTACAAGAGTATTAATAAAAAGACTAGAACTAAATAGAGGCAAAATAAATTTACTTTTATCAGTATTTCATCAAACGCTTAAGATAAGATTCACGCATAAACAGATTCGCCAAGTGCTGAGACATATACCTTTCCCATGTATCGTTGTAAGATAGTGAGTGTATAGTGTGATATCAACGTTAGACCCCGAAAAAGCCGGTAACTTTATTCCTGAATTTTGGTATCATTAACAGTTTATCTGTTGTTACTTTGGCTTCAGGAAAGTCATTGAATACTTTATATGTGACTTTCTATTATTGTGTTTGTTATATTCATATATACATGATTATTCTCTGGTATGCGTATTCTACTATATGTTGTCAAATGATAGCCTGCGGAAATGCTTTATTTCAATGTGCCGTTGTGCAAGTATTGCCACACTAACCGTTGCCATATAATGCCCTTACTATCACTTGTTATGTTTCTGCTGTTTCGCTTTTATATACTGTATGTAGTTCCGTTGTTGTTAAAGTGCTTGTGAAACCACTACTGAAATAGACACGCCCTGTTCGACTGTTTCATTTACCGCTATGGGTTACATTTGACAAACAGTCCTTTGGCATAAACCACGTGCTATACCAGTATGCATGTACATGAAATAACATGTATAGCATGCTCTCAACTAGAAGACGAATATCAGTTGTTTACCCCTGAAACGTATGATGTTAAACGACTTACCAAGAAAACATGGTCATATTCTGATTGTTTTGCTATTTACTTGACTTTCTGCTAATTTGTTAGCTCATTTCATGACGCCTGTTTCTTTTTTCTAGTATAACTTATATGTTGGTGTAACATTGATATAATGTATGAATTGAATACAAAATAAAAGAATGGAAAATGAAAACATGTTTTGTCTTTAGCTTTTAATATTAAAAAATGTAGTTTGTGATTGATTGATTTTTCATTTGTAAATACGTTCTATGAATCAGAAACTCAAATTCATAAGACGGGCTTATTCCCACAACTTCTGTGTCACTATGTTACACCACATCAACTTAATTAGAATGTTTCAGGTCAACAATGAGCGGGTCCAATGGTATGACCACTCAGTATTGCACTTAGTTTGTCTAACGACAACCATACCCAATGGAGATGCGCATAACGTTAAGTTTGATCTTTAATAATCTCTGTCGTATATACTAGTAGTAGAACTTAACCAACTTAACCATTGCTCAGCATTCCTGAAATATATATGTGTTCAGACCAGGCTTCGTTTGTTACTAAGGATTTGAAATATTTCCTATCGCTATTAAAAACAAGAGGGCCAAGATGGCCCTAAATCGATCACCTGAGTACTGGCACATTATCAAACTTCTTCGAAATCTTATGGTCATATACAATCAAGAAATTCAAGAAATGTGGGCTCTGTTGTGTATAACAACACTGATATAAAGACACTGACACAGTTTGATG